>PVIR01009147.1:0-54121 GCA_004026965.1 Petromus typicus | reverse complement strand
CAGCAATGGAGTTTGTCACCCCACTATGCACATGCTCTTACTAACAGATTCCTTTTGCTTTACTCTGCTTAGGATTCACTGGGCTTGCACAATCTGACACATATTTACATTTAAAAACAAAACTCCAAGCCATGCCTGCTTTTTTGTTGTTTTCTTCTTCTGCAACTCCAACCAGAGGTACTCACACCATCTCCTTTGATGCCTGTCTCTTGGTCTCTTCTGTATTTTCTGGAGGGAGAGAATGTGCAAGATTTGACACAGTTTCCTTCAGCTCTCTCTTCCAGTTTACTACTCTGCGAGACAGTTACATTGAATCCAGTACTTAATCTCCCCACTGAGATTCCTCTTTAGTCCTTGTAGCTTTTCCTTATCCTTTTGACAGCAGAATTCTATTCGTGCTTTTCCTTTCATCTTTTTTTGGCTTACACACTTTCCTCTGTTTCATACATATGAAAGGTGAGTACATTCACCTTTTCTGTTTGCTCATTCTACTGACTTCAATGATGATTTCAATCTTCGTGCTCGTTGGGATCTTGTATGGTGGAGCAGGGACGGTTTTTGTCTTCTGTTAAAGCCACCTTGCTGGACCCAGGTTCATGCGTCACTCCAGAGAGACCCGTGTCTGGTCCTGCAGAATGACTGGGATTTATCCCCCTGGGGTTTGCACGCTGCCCTTGCAGTTGGGTTAGTGCAGAAGCATGTTGCACCCATTTAGGTTTTATGTTGTTCATGGTAAGCCACTCTCCACTTTCACCCCCATTAAGAACACACGTCCTCCGCGGTGGGAGACCGGTGTGTCCTTGTCTATTTGACTTCTGTGATGAGAGATTTATATGTGGCTACTCTTCCACTGAAGGTCTCTCTTCTTAGGGCAAGGTTTTTCAAACTACTATCGAGTCCCACTGGTGGACTGAGGAGTCAATTAGGCCTTGCGGTTCTCTGTCTAGACTGACTGTACAATACAGTCACCCAAGGATCTTTTAAAACTCAACTTTGGGGCTACAGCCTGAGATCATTACAGCAAAATCACTCAGGCAGGACTTCGGCAAGTGTATGTTTACAGTCACCAGGTAACACGATAAACAGCCAAGATTCAGAAACCACCATGATGAATACTATACAGCAAAATGGAATTTAGTACAATAAAGAGTAATGCTAACACTGTGCTTAATAAAAGTGGTCAGACTGTTACTAAGTCTGCTAGTCAGCGTGTGTGCAGCTACATGCCATGTTCCAGTGTAGATCGTATTTCTTTTTGTCATTTTATTTGGGAAAAAAAGAAATTAAAACTGTTAATCCTTTTAACCTTTGCATTCCTGTTGTCACAGACTCATATATATTCTTTTCATTTGATATTCGGCTGTGTGTTCCCACCTTGTCCAGTAACTGTAGATGTTTTAGAAAGTTTTCAAGGCAGCAGGACTGCCACAGCCCTCAAAATAGAATTCCAAGTTTCTCCATGTATTTCTGCTTCTTTTGACTGTTGCTTGAAAATAATATCATATCTAAATTAACATCACATCCAAAAATGTGCTGGGATTACATTCTGTTGACATTAACTTATTGTACAGCAGAAGCACAGAAAGTTTTTCAGTACACTTGTACCAACCCCACCACTCTAGCTCACGAGCACATCTATATATTTGCACAAACAGATTCTTTAAGATCAGAGTTTTGCAACTTTGATTTCTCAGTTCATGAAGAGTCATGGGACTTTTGAGATGAATAAAAAAGAAAAGAGAGCCAGTACTTAAAAGAAGAACTAAGACAATTTAGTTTTCAGCAGGTGTCAAGGTAAGGTGAGTGGTGGGTACAATGTCAACATGCTACCAGCTAGGAAAAGCACAGAGACATTCATATTTTTTCCTGTAATTGGGAGAGGAGGAGGCATCGTGGAGACTATGTTTACAGCTGTTGCTGTTGTTGATATGGCTAAATTAGCCCCTGGGAATACTAGGGCACCTTCCCAAAGATCTTCTACATAAATATTTTTTTTAAGTGAAGAGTGAGATTAGGGATTCTAACTGTTAAGCCCTTCTTCTAGCCTGTCCGCAACACATCAAAGATGGAACAGAAATATTTTTTTCTATTTCTGCCATGTTCTATCTCTGGAATTCTACACTTTCTCCCATCTTAATCCTTCTAAATACCACTGACCTGGTCAGAGTTCCATCTGGCCACACGGAATGATGGGAATTAGTCCATAGGGCATCTCATCCAAATCATGCTGGTACAAAGCATCTCACGGAAGACTTCAAATCTTCCTTCACAGTATTACTAGAGCTCGCCTACATTTTAGACTGCAAATATAGTAAGTGTGTTATATTGGAATCGTTATGTCACATCTAGACCACAACACTCAGATTTGGCAGATTGCTACCCATCTATTTTTTCCTCCAAGCACATGAACAGCTGCACAGCTGCTTTAGCAAAACTAAAGATACAAAGTTGAAAGGAAATACAGACAACCCTTGACTTAGGAACTTGATCGGTCTCTGAGGACTGGCTGCAACGTTAGGTGGTTGTAAGTGAGTACAGCCGAGACATAGATGTTTATCTGGATACATGCTATAGATAACAAGAGGCAGATGAACCTTCCATCAACCTAATAACCCAAGCTGTTCATGTTAAGCTGATCATAACTTGGTGGTCTACTGTATATTAATGGATTGACGAGGTAAGGCAGGCTTTGTGTTTGATTTTTTTAGCTTGTGACAATTCAAATATATCATTATACCATTAGAATTGAGTAATAGTATTTTGAAAGAGACAAAAACCAAGAGAAATATACTCACAACTGAAAAGAGATTCGAGAAAAAATGTAAGATGTAACCATTCATTAAAAATCTTCCTGTCACAGGACAAGGTCTGAGGAAATCCAGCAAGGAGAGATGAGGAGCTCAACTCAACACAAGTAGGTTATTGATGTTTCGCACACACAAAAAAAGTGTTTCAGGATGCATCAGTGAGAGGGAGGCGTGCAGGGGCAGATTTATCAGAAAGAGTTAAAAGATAAAAGAAAAAGGGAATGGACGCCTGCGCACAGAGGGAGCTCAGGGTAGACAGAGCTCCGATGGAGGGGACCATGCCTGCTCTCAAAGGAGCCAGGCCACAGTTTAGACAGGGGCTGATGGGGGCTGGACTTCAGTTGGTCATTTTCTCACTTGTTTCTGCAAGGTACTGCTGAAGAAGTCCTGAGTGCTTGAGGAGGAAACTTGGTCTCCAGGAGCTAGTAACTCTCTGCTGGGGCAGGCTCTGCTAAAAGCCAAATTAACCTCAAGTTCAGGGCAAACAGGAGATGCCTAGGTATTTATTAGTAAATAAATGTCCCTGCTAGTCTCTGGACACTTCTAAAGGGGAGTTAGACAGGCTAAATCAACTTAGAGTTTATGTATGAGATTAACACATCTATATGCAGGTCCTATTTCAAGGATCTGACATCAAATCTTAAGGCAACAAAAAAACAGCTACAAAATGAAGGTGACGGTTTATTCTGCATTTAGTTATCCATTGGACAACTTCTCACGAGTCTTTTTTTTGGTAGAAGCAGCTTCTAGATTTCTGACTGGCTCGGAAGAAAACACAAATCACATTTCTAACAAGCAGCATGTTAAGAACCCAGAATTAATTTGGTCTCTACCTGTAAAACAATTTTGTCATCATCACTCTAATACCACCCAGACAAACAGACACATGACATGGTCTTTGAAACAGATTCACAGTGTGCCACCTTCCCAGTAGGATGCAGGTCCTCCTATGCCACTGAGTCTTACAAAAACAGCGAAGTTTTTACATTTCAAACTGAATGATAGGACCACGTATTACTAGAAAACCTTCAAGTTTGCCATAAGTGATTCAACTATTTTGCACTTTCAGCGGTCCCCAAACCTATAAATTCAACACTGTTTTGTTTCTACTTTTAGCTCTATCTTTAATCTGAAAGGTTCAATATTTGTAAGAAAACATTACAGAGCACTGTTTACTTAGCTGTAGCTCCCATGTCTTTATAAGAAAAAGCAGCGATATGAAATTAGCTTCCTCCTACTGTATTAAAGCCAGTACAACATTATCTCAATTATAATTTCTAAATTTTCACTATATAATGCTTAGGTCGATCCATACCATGTCAGGTCCTCCCCCATCTCTCCATGCATTCTTCTCTTTTTTCCTAACACACACTGTCTTCAATTCCTAGACTCATTCCATTGCTCTGGGAAGCAGTCCACGTAATTTTGCATACCAAATTTACTATGCTTTAAAGCTCTCGGGTGATTCTCATAGATTCTATCTATATCCAGTTCTATTGTTTCGTGCCAAATATTCCTCTTGATAGCTTTCTTTGAATAAAAAAGACTTTTACTTAAAGCTCAACTTTTCTGAAATGCTTGTAACAGACGTGAACACACATTTGACAATCATAGAACCAACTGATAGACAACCAGAAGTCTAAATTTGTTCTAAGATAGCCCCCAGCTGAAAATGATCACCTAAAATTAAATAAAATAATACACTGAAGGTTTCTACACTTTTAGCCACATTTCAAAAATTAAATCATCACATATGGCTAATGCCAGTCAGACTACACAATCCAAAGGAACCCTGCAGAAAGTGGTACTCAGCAGGAATACTGTAAAGTATCTGAAGATTTTGGAAAAAGTGCTGATGATCAAATGCCTGCATTGTTATTATTTTCATGTTCTATGACTATAAAGGAAGAATTCAGAGACAGGTATTTCATTAAGTATAAGCAAAATATCACATGACCAAAAAACCAACCAACCTCTAGGCTTACGTATATCCAAATAGAATTTCAAAATAAACAGCAAAGTTACAGACAAGACTTTTAATGCTGACTTCATGGGATGGATTTCCTATGGCCTTAGCCAGATAACTGTGTTACGCGCAAGTAAAGCCCAAATTGTTCAGCTTCAGGCATTCTCTGTTCTGATTTTATAGCTGTTATGTGGTTCCATCAAAAGAAAGAAGAGAATCACTCCAATTATTTTTTAATCCACATACAGTGCAGTGCAAAAACACTGTTATATGCTATCTAGAGTATGATTTTTAAAAACATGTTCCTTAATCTACTGTAGCAATCAGCCCTCTAAAACCTACAAAATGCTAAGAAAATGAATGCTGTATATTATAGCCACTTGGATAATGCTAACCTAAAGCTGAGAGATACTTTTTAAAAGCAAATTTTTTAGTCTCATGTAGTGGATAATGAGCTACAGGGTGTCATTTCATATTTCACATAATGAGATGACTCTGGCCCTTTCACTACAGTGGTAAGAATGAAACACAGCTTTGCAGAGCAACAGCAGCTGACTAAAACAACCTGGCTGCACTGCTAACCAGTTCCAGGTTCCCAGATAAGAACCACACTTGGGGACACAGGGACAAGGCAAAGGGGAGGTGACCCTTACCAAGAAGCTTGCTAAGCCAAAGAAAATGCTCAGGGTAAATGCTCATTAACTTGTCCAGCTGATGAACCATGCCACCTTGAAGAACTCCCAAAATAAAAATAAATTTTCTTTGTAGAAAGAATGGCTAAACTTTGTCTGTGTCTTCATTTTTAAAATTCAGAGGCCTTAAGTGATTACTTAGTATTTTACATGTTGCTGACAGTATGTAAGGGAAGGCTTAAGCAGGGATCTAAAAAGACTAAACAAATAAGTACAATTATAAGAATCTAAAATAACAAGTGTTTCCAGGGTTTAAAAGAGATAAAGCAGAGAATCTGTTGTGCTTCTATCTGGACTTTTCATCAAACTAGATTTTTTTTTCTGCTTGCAAAAAGATAAACCAATTGTCAGGAATTAGACAAGGAGTGAGGGCAGTATCACAACAGAGCATCAGAATGTGGGAGGCAAGAACAGAAGTGGACAAACACCCTGGAGGCCAGCAGCTTCGTACCTCTCACTGGCTAACTATGGTTCCGGCAGGCAACAAACTCAGTAGGATACAGTTGTACAGAACCGCAGCGGGATCTAACTGACATGTACGTTGTACACAGCAAGGGGGGGATACAGTCTTCTCATGCTCACACGCAGACAGAGCACGGTCTAGGCCATTCGACACATCTTCACAAATTTAAATGAACAGAAAGCATCATAATATTTGCTCTCAGACAATAATGGAATTAAATGGAATCCAATACTCAAAGACAGACACAAAATCCAACTCCTTGATGATTAAACCACAAACACTGAAATAGCATGTGGATCACAGAATAAATCACAAGATTAATCTTAAGACATGAAACTAAATGAAAGTGAAATACAACTTATTAACAGTTGTGAAACCGTAGCTTAGAGGAAAATTTCTACCAGAAATGCATGTATTAAAAAAAAGTTCTGAAAGCAATTATCTAAGTTTCCAATTTAAGAACTTATTAAAAAAAAAAAGGTAAATCCAAAGTAGAAAAACAAAAAGAACAGTACCTCTAGTACTCCATTTTAAAATAGTACTCCATTTTAAAAATGGAGTAGAAGTAAGTTAAAAATAGAAGATTAATAGAGAAAATCAACCAACCCAAAACTGACTCAAAAAGGCCAGGGATTTTAGCTCAAGAGGTACCACGCCTCTTGTACCATGCAAGTACAAAGGCTGGAGTTTGATCTCCAGTACCACAGCAAAACAAAAACGAATACAAAATCAAACAAAACTACCTCAAAAAAGATCAATGAAGCTGGTGAAATCTCATGACGGGCAAATGAAAGAAAAAACAGACATGATAAAAATTTTCCTAGGAAGAAACAAAGATGCCCAGTCATACTACCCTTATTAAATGTAACTTATGAAATTTTTAACTAAAACAATTAGGCAAAAAAAAAAAAGAAAAATTAAAAAGAAACAGAAAAAGAATGGACATTCACTTTGTTTGCAGATGTTATGCCTCCAAACCTAGAAGACCCTAAAACTCCACCAAAAGGCATTTAGAGTCGATACATGGGTTCAGCAATGTACCAGGACACTAATTCAGCATTAAAAACCAACAGGTTTACACTACGCTAACAATAAAGAAGCTGAGGAAGAAGTCAGGAGAACAATGCCATAAAGCTTCAAATAAAATAATGTGCATGGACACCAACCCAATCATGGAGGTTTAAGGCCTCTACAAGGAAAATTTCAGAACACCAAAGAAATTAAAGACACCAGAAGCTGGAGAGGCCTCTGATGTTTGTGGACTACACAAATTAGTACTGTCAAGTGAACATACTATGAAAACAATTTACATATTCAAAGCGATCTCCATTAACACACCAATGACATTCTGTGACAAATTAGAAAAGCAGTCCTAAAATTCACAGGCAGAAACACAGAAGACTCAGGATCACCAAAGGAATCCTACATAACAAAAGCTGGGCTGGAGAAATTATAATTCCAGGTGTCAAATAATCCTACAAATCCACATCACAGAAACAATATGGCACTGGCACCGTATAACACACACAAGGGAACAGAAAGAATAGAGGCCACAGGGACAAATGCATTCAGCTACACCTAGCTGTGTGATTCTGGAGAAAGGAGCCAAAGAACACACCCTGGAGAAAAGACTGCCTGTTTAGCAAATGGTTCGAGCACTCTGGGTATTTACTTGGAGAACAATGAAATGAGACCCATCTCTCTCATTCTCTATTAAAATCCTTTCAAAATGCATCACAGACCAAGGAATAAGACCTGCAACTATGAAATGCTAAAAGAGAGCAGAGGGAAAACATCTAAAACACGAGTACAGGCAAAGACTTCCCGAACAGGATACTGCTGGCTAAGCCAGGAAATAACAGTAAGAAGCAACAGATGCAACAACACAAAATTAAATACTTTTGCACAGCAAAGAAAACAACTCACACAGTAAAACAGACAATCTATGTAATGGAAAGAAATCTTTTCTGGTTATGCTCCCAACACAGGATCAATGAATATATAAAGAATTTTTAAAATTCCCCAAAATATCAAACAACCCTATCAACAAATCAGAAAATGAACTGTACAGACAGTTCTCAAAGCAGCACACATGGCCAATAAGTATATGAAAAAATGTTCAACATCTTTAACCATTAGATGAAATGGAACTTAAAATCACTAAGATCTCATATTATTCCAATCAAGAATATAAAAAACAATAAAGAATCCTGTAAAGACCCTGGGAACAAGAACCCTTCTACACTGCTGCTGAGAATGTAAATGAGTACTACCCTTATGGAAATCAGTATGGAGGTTCCTCTAAAAAGTACAGGCACTAACTGTTATAGCTACACCATTCCTCAGCATACTCCTACCCCAAACAATAAAATCTGCACATAATATGGATACACACACACTCATGTTTATTGTAGCACACTTCACAGTAGCTAAGATATGAAACCAGCATCGGTGTCTTATCAACAGATGAGTGGATAAATAGAATTTAAATATATACAACAAAGCTTTACTAAGCTATAAACAAAATTCTGTTATTTATGAGAAAATGGATAGATCCAGAGACCATGTTGAATGACACAGGCCCCACACAGAACGAAGAATACCACATGTTGTCCCTCATGTGTAGAACCTAAAAAGATGATAAGAAAATAGAAGGGAGACTATTATTAGACAAGACGGAGGGAATCAGAGGCATGTGAGGGTGAATAACAGGAAGGAAGAGTGTGATCAAGTGTGTTACACACACTGAAACCCACAAGAGAAAAGAAGCTAGTGTATGAATGGGGGCTGCTGGCTGTTTGTGTCAACTCGAGTAAGAGAAGCTAACTAAATTGGTTCAGCAATGCCACACCCTAGCTAGGATGTGGAACACCCACGCTAGGGAGGCTTCTCCCAAACGATTACCAAAGAGGCAAAAGAACAGACCAATTAGACCATTCACTAAAGAAAACATAAAGACAACATGTGAGCATATGAACAGTGTTTAACACATGTCCTTTGGTAACTGTAAATTGAAGATAAACAGTGAGATACCACCACATAACTATGAGGAAGGCCAAAATTCAAAACTGATCACACTAAACACTGGCAAACAAATGGGACAACATGGACCCCCATTTATTGCTGGTAGAAATATAAAATTATACAGCCATTTTCGAAGACAGTTTGTCACTATTACAAAACAAAGCACATACATATCCTATGACCTATACCATTCATTTGCTTGAGTATTTCTCTGAATCTGCTGAAAATTGATAGCTATGCAGGCTCTACATATGAAATTTATTCATAATTGCCCAAAGACTACACTGATTACCTGCATACTGCATACTCAGGTTTATAGCAGCACAAATGAAAATATCTGAGCTCTGGAAACAGTCCAGCTAGTCGTCAATACACAAATGGAGAAAGTATCAAACGGAGAAAAAATACACACACACACACACACATCTGGAATTTTATCCATCCATAAAGAAGAATGAATTCAAGTCAAGTACAGGAAAATGGGCAGATCAAGGATCATCAGGCCATAATGTGCTACATGCAATCAGTAAGATACACAAAGTTAAATCTGTTCAGGGTTCTCATAAAACATAAAGAGCAAATTTATAAATAAAGTGTAAATATGTAAGAAAAATAAAGTCAAGACTTTCAGCATGAGGAAGGGGGTCTGAGGAGAAACAGAAAAAGTAGATAGGAAGGAAAGGCATGAGAAAATTATCTAGATATGTTTGACAACATCCAAAAACAAACACAAATGTCACAAATACATAGTGACAAGGGAGTAGACGGGCGCCCCGCAATGAGCCATTCTGCTCACCACAATGTCATTTTTTCAGCTGTGAAATTGAGAGCTACACCCCCTCAGCAAGAACACTCAGAACCACAGAAATGGTACACGGGTCAGAGGCTGCCAGGGACATGGGAAACAAAGGGAAGGAGGAACAGTGTTATCACACGGGGGATTATGAAGGAAGAGAAACTATCTGGGGTGATACTACATTCATCGACACATGTCACACGCAAAGAAAGCACAACACCAAAGGGAAGTACAAATGTAAACCATGAAAACGATACGTCATCAATGCCCCGATCCAAACCCTGCAACACAAGTACAACTCTGAGCTGCAATGCAGGCAGTAGAGAGCCCATGTGTCAGGGACAAGACGATGGAGAAGGTAACAGGAATTCTAGCTGCTTCTTATTTTGCTATAACCTAACATCACTCTAAAGGTAAACTCTACTGAATAAAATGCTGTGACATCTCAAAGATACGATATTAAACACAGCATCAGCTCAGCAGAGACTAGGGCTTCTATGTTAATCAGCTGTTAAAAGAATGAAGAACCACACAGAAACAGTCCCTAAATCAAAGAGCTTACAATCCAGTGTGAAAGATAGTCACTCGAAACAAAACGCCATATTAAAAATATATATGGCTGCGAAGTGTGGATGAGTTTTCAAGAAATGTCCCAGGGCTCAGCTGGAGAACGAATTTAGATATAGAGTAGGTGTGATTGACAAATAAAGGCCAGGCAATGGACTCTGAGGAAGAGACTATAAAGCCAAGGCCTAACTGATCGGGAATTTACAGCGCGAAGAGGTGGGTGAAAGGGCGCGTGTGTGAGGGTGTCCAGCACAGCCTGGCTGAAGGGCCTCACTGGAGAAAAAAACAAGTATGGTTGACACCAGCCAGTGCAATGTCACAGCATTGGAGTTTATAAACTAAATTTGTCAACACCAATACAGAAATATTCTCACAATGTTGGGAAAGAAAAAGAAGAGAGTGCAACTTATTACACAGAACCCTTATAGAACTTAAACAATATATGAACTCACAAAAAAAAAAAAAAATATATATATATATATATATCAAGGATAAACACATTTCAATTCATGTATTTCATACATTTAGTGCTACCTTTGTAGGAATGGGGAAAGGAAGAGTAAGTCTGTGATTTAAAGTATAAAAATAAAAATAAAAATGAAACACTTGAGAGGAAATAGTCTATGAGAAATGGAGGCAGCATGACACAAAGTGTTGGGTCTTTAAACAGGAACGTGGAAAGGAAAGCCAGGGCCTGCTCATGTCTCCTCAGAACATCACTGAGGCCTATGGTTATTTCCCAGCTATTGTGCAGTCTGCTGCAAAGTGAAAAAAATTAACAGACAAAAACACTATTTTTAAATTTCAGAAAGTCAGCAGTGTCAACACTGATTATATTTGGGTAAGGTTATTTTAGATGATTTTGTAAAAATTTTGCCTGTGTTTTAAAGAGTACTTTTATAATAAATGTATGCCAATTTTATATATAGAAAATTAAATTATGCTTAAATTATGCTATGTTTTTCCAAAGTGCATAAAACTACTAAATGTAAAGAGTAGAATTATACTTTTGGAGATAATACTCCTTGAATATGATAAAATATTTCAAATATGTAAAAAAGAACTAGAATTTCCGTTTAAAAGGTGGAACAGATTCATTTAGAGCTTTCCCTTTAAGCCATGTAATACACTTTATATTTGTTATTAAAATACATACTTTCATTATTTTAATGTAAAAATCCTCATAAAACTGAGTGAAATGAAAAACCATAGTCTAACAAAATTACTTTGTAATACAGAGAGTGAATACAGATTAAAGAGCTATCATCCTTTCACTGAATAAACACAAAAGGTAAAAAGAAACCAGAGGAGGTTTTACTGACCAGCCCTTCAGTGAAATCAAACAAGAGGGGCTGTTCCCACCTGGAGGTAGAAAGAGGCCTGAGGTGTCACATTAGTTGTTTTTTATCTTCTCATGCATCTGTTGCTCTTTCCTAAGAGTCAATGTTGATTATGGTGTGCCTGCTTCAGTTTTACAAGCAACAGAGGCAAATAAAATGTAAATCTGAAATAGAACTTTAAAATTAATTTCACTAATATACCCATGTAGATCACCTCTGCTATGCTGCCATGCTAAGAAAGCCAACAGTTATCACTGAACATTGTAAAACACTTAGCGTCCAAAGGCCTGAAGTCATTTAGTTCATTCCCCACCTTATTAACCATCCAAAGCTAGTTTTCAAAGATTTCCCAACAAAGACGCTTCCATCAACTGAAGAAGACTATATACATTGACCATTGCAAGGACAGATTCCAGGAAAAATCAGCAAACACATGAGGAATACCCTCCTGTGTTCTGTTTACCATGTACCAGAATAAAAGCTTCAGCCTGTAAGCTGACCAATGTTAACAGTTCAGACTTGAACAAACAAGAGTGAGACAGGTTTGAGTGGGAAATACAAGCCAAAACACTCCCGGAATAGCCCCTTCGGCTCCAGTCATCCATAATCCACTAGTTCAGCATATGTGACTGTCCTCACACCAGCTGAATTCATTCCAGCCTTGTTTCACTCCTGTCCCTTCCTTTTTTTCCCCCCACATGTCAGCACTCCTCTTGAATCCACATGTCAAACAACTTTGTCGTCAAGTGGAAAATATTTCAAAAAAATGATAATATTCTTAAAACATCTGGCGAGAACAAAGTGAGAAGATGTAAGCTAGAGGTCAGGAATGTTCCCAAACTGCTCTTGAAAGGAGAAAAGTAGAAGGTGAGAAAGGGGCAAGAAAGGCAAACATAATCTAAATATATGAAAGCACACAATATTGATGAATAAAAACTTCTCACACTGTTAAGAATTCAATACTATACAAAGTGAGCTATAGATTCAATACAATGGCTATCAAAATCCCAGATGTTTTCTATAAAAACAAACAAGCTTATCCTACAATTCATAGCTTATCCTACAATTCATAGGGAGCTAGCTGCAAGAGGCCCAGAATAGACACAGTCTTAAAGAAAAGGAACACAGTTGTGAACTCATACTTCTCTATTTCAAAACCTACCACAAAGCAACATAATCAAGACAAATTGACACAATACTGTTTTAAGAACAAAGAGATCGAAGGACAAGAACTGAGTCCATAAAGAAGCTCACAGATCCACAGACAACTAATTTCTGACTAGGGTTCCAAAACCATTCATTCGATGGAAAAAAAGTCCTTTAATAAATGAAACTGAGATAAATGGATGACTGCTTAGAAATGAATGAATCTGGGCTTTTGTACCCTACTAGAAAAATTAATTCACAATAAAAGATGCAAATAGAACAAAAAGTATAGCATTAAGAAAACTGATGGATAAATCTATATAAGCTTCAATTTAACAATACATCTTCTTATATAATACCAAAACCAAAGGCAATAATAAAAAACACAGAAATTGGACTTCATTAAAATTAAAAACTTTCATGCTTCAAAGGACACTAGCAAGAAAAGACAATCTACAGATGGTAGAAAATATCTGCCAATCACATTCAACAGTGAAAAAAATAACCCAATTAAAATCTGAACAAGAGATTTAAATCAGTATTTCACTAAATATAAAGTAGTCAATAAACAATGAAAAAATAAGCATCATGGGCCTGTAGGGAAATACAAATAAAAACTACAGTGAGAAACCATTTCACACAAACTAGAATGTTGCAAAGATAATAGCAAGCATTAGTAAAGATGCAGAAAACTATAACACTCAGATTTTTTGTAGCAATTTACAAGGTGCAGCCACTTCGGAAATACATTTGGCAATTTATCAAATTACTAACACATAATCTACAAGTCCACTCCTAAGAATAAAATCAAAAGAACTGAAAAATAGATCACACAAAAACTTGTGAATCAATGTTCATAGCACTACTATTTGTCAGAGTCAAAAAAATGGTTACTGACAAATGGATAAACAAAACATGGTACAGACATACAACAGAATATTATTTAGCCATAAAGAGTAACAATTCATGCTACCACATGGACAGATCATGAAAAATATTTATATGCTAAGTCCAGAATAGGAAGATGCACAGAGTTAGAAATTAGCCTACTGGTTGTTAGGGCATGACAATAGTACAACTGGTAGGTGATGGACAGTGAGTCCAAGGTTCCTACGGTGAGGAAAACACTCTAAAATGACTAGGGATGGCTGCACTATACCTGCATCTCTTTGAACTTATACACTTTTAATGGGTGAACTGAATGTTAAGTGAATTTTATCTCAACAGAGCTGTTATGCAGAACAGTATCAGGGCTGGAACGTAGCTCAGTGGTACAGTGCTTGCCTACCATGTGCCAGCCCCTGGATTTGCTTCTCATTACTATAAAACAAAAGCGCTATCAATAAACTGAAATACACACACTTGACAAATGTAAATGGTTGTTATCAAGACTCCGGCTCTGAGACGGACTAGTGGAGAAGGACATAGAATTCAACCACATAGTCTTGGAAGTCACTGCAGTTAAGTATAAATTTTGTTTTAACTGCAAAAGAAACAGATGAGGGAGAGGTATGATGGGAATGAGGAGTGAAACGGAGGCCTCTGTTTTCAGAGCATCTGAAGAGGAGGCCGAGCAGGTCTGACTGCAGCTTAGGCGGATGGGCGGGGCCTGACGGTCTGCATCCAACCTCCAACAGCAGCAGTGGTAGAGCGTGAGATTTCCTCCAAAGGCTGAGCTCTCCACGAAGCTGCCTCGATGTCTGAATACTAACGAGGCATAAAATACTGCAGGAATCATGCCCTGTATCGATCTTTCTGTAGGAAATGCTTTTTAAGTTTGGAAATTATTATTTCCATTGGCATTGTGACTTTTAGGCTAAGATGTGTTAACACAATTGGAGTAAGTTTGCAGAACAGTGTTATACAATGTTTATGTGAACCTCATTTGTAATAAGCTTAATTTATTAAGTTGGTAAGAGACATTTACGTGAGAAGTTTTGCCTATTTGTATAGCGAATGATTCCTGTCAGGCACCTGAAGTGCTTCAAAAGGGAAACAAATACATTAAATTATAACAGAAATTAAACCCGAAAGAATTTAAACTTGTAAATGCAACTCAGTACTTACGCATGTGTTCTATGAATGAGCTAGGCAACCATTAATATAAAAAACAGGAAGCAAATTATATTTTCATTTTACTATGTTTATCAAGAAATATTGATATCTGTAACTTGAACTTAAAATCTTACTGCAAGCTAGATTTTAAATAGATGTTAAATACATTTATTTAAATTTATGACCTAAGCTAAACAGACCTAAACCAATCTTTCATGAAAATATTGTGTTTTACATAAAAATTTTAAGCCTCAAAATGGTGTTTTCAAATACAGACAGTAAAATTCACAGAATTCATTCATGAGATCATGGAGCATCCACTACAGCTAAGCACAACTGTAGGTGCTGGGGCGAGGGTGGGAGCTGGTAGAAATCAACTCCTAGCAGTTTGTGGAGTCTGCTTACTGGTGGGAGAGATGGATTGTAACAACCCACGTGATATGTTACACAGTGTTTCCAAAAATACATTTATATCACACAACGGAGTAGAAAGCAGAATAGCACAGTGATTCAGGGCCCAAAGCTGGGTGTCACAAAGTTCAGTTCAAATTCTGAGAGCTGTGTGGTCTTCATGAGTAATTTAGCCTCTTGAGATTTCCAGGTTTTCATCTGAAAGTAAAGATGATCACACAGAAACTCTGGGTCATCACAAAGCTAATGAATTAACATTTGTAAAGCATGTAGGATAATGCCTCCTACTCAGAGAAAATGTCACGCAGCAGGTGCTAGGAAGGAAAACAGTGCAAAGGAAAGGACAACCATCGATGCTTCCGGAAGGGGTCATCAGAACCCATGTCCCTGAAGAGAAGGCATCTGACCCAGGGCTAAGGGTCGGGAGGAAGGGTCTGGGCGTGGCAGGGGCAGGTACTGCGCACCGTGTGTGACATAGACACCCTGGGTCCACCACAGGGTGGAAGAGTGTGAGAGGACAACGTCAGTATGGAAAAGGACCCAGAAGGCAGATCAGTTCACAGGACAACAGGGAAGCTGTCATCAGGTGAGTTACACAGTCAAGGTCACACTGCTGGGTACCTCCGGCTGCCGGGCAGGCAAGTGGCCACACCAGCACAGGACCTAGGCAAGACACAATTGCAGGACTCATACTTCACAACCTACTTCCATCTATGAGCAAGAAATGGTCGTGACATGGACAACAGTGGCAGCCAAGAAGATACTTGGAAATGGCCAGACTCAGGATTTCTTTCCGTAGGGGAAGCCAACAGGATTTGTGGTGCATGACAAGTAAAGTGAGCCCTGTCAGTGTGTTTGTGTTTCTTTTCCAGCTATAATCTTGAGTTTGGATGCATCAGAGTAGGTGGAGGATTGGATTTTCCCCAATGCAGGACGTTAATAAGCAGGTATGATGGACAGAGCGAATTTAAGCTTGCTAAAGATGTCTGCAAGGGAAAACCTGCCACCGTGGACCAAGGAAGCAAAGCTGGGAAGTCAAGAGACTGAAGCTCCCCACAGGGGTATACACAGTTTGAAAAATATGACCAGGAGGTCATAAATTGGGATGCCCGAGATGGAGATTTTGACAGTGTTATTACTTGGTATCCTGACTTAACACTGCATTTAGCAAGTACCCAGTTCATCTCTCTCATAAGGGGTGTGGGCCAGAATGGCACTGGGGTCTGACGTCTGAAGTGGAGGTGGGACAGCGTGGACGTCCTGAAAGCATCTCACAGTGACCACAGCGGTGGTGGAAAGGCAGTCAGCAAATGCCCAGCATGTCACGTGCAGCGGTGACAAGAAAGCAGAGAATAACAACAGTGGGTGGGATCTAAGAAGAGAGAGGACCATGGGTCTGGAAGCAGGGAGGAGGAGCAACAGTCACCACCCGAGAAAGCTTCTGGAAAAGCGGTGTCCCCAGAGGCAGCCCGTGTGGGTTACAGGGTGAAACCCTAACATACCAGCTGACTCAGAGCTGTCCTGGAGCCAGAGACACATCAGGGTGGGTTTTGTTTCTCTGGGCTCTTTTGACGGTTCAAACACTTCACCAACACCTGAACTGCTAACCACGAAGGGCTTTAAAAGCGCGCAAAGCTTACCTAAAGGATTTCCTGTGGACATGAGATAGCAAAGGAGGCACACAATTTGGAACACACCCATGCAAGCCTTTTTAACTTATTAAAGGGGATAGGACTATATTTTTAAAATATAGTATTTTTATATTTTATTTTTATAAAGCATTGTTAAAAATATTGACTTAAAGATTTATCATGCTACCTCAATGGGGAGGCACCATTTTACTCTCAAGTTACAGATGAATAAACAGAAGCATGAACCACTCTAGGTAAATCCCACAAGATCCCCCAGTGGGGGACAACAGAGCTGGAACCCAAAGCCATGTCATTGCTCCAGGAGGGGGCTCCTCCCTGGCTGCCTTCCTGCCATTCAACATAGCAAAGATGTTTAAGGAAAAAACAAATGTGTTACCAGGTGTGCCTAGGTGTCATAAACCTGAAGCAAATTCTGTTTATTTTCAAGGTAAAATTATCTCAACTTCACCCCAGACAGAGGAGATCAATCTTATTTTTAAAAAGCCCTAAGGAAGACCACATCGCCGTTTGCCTGGATGACCGATATACACCGTGGGAGTCAGGCCTCCACCTTCCCAGGTCTTCTTCCTTCCACGTGGCCTGAAACTTTATCCTTCTGCAGTCCCTGAAGACTGCCTAATGGGTTCTGAAACTTTAAATCCGCTTCATTTCCCTACCACTTCTTTTTTCTTTCGTCTTCTAGAAATGTCGTGAGCTGCATCAGCACATTCATTAGATTTAAGTCTAATTTTAGGAAGTTTTGGTAGTGGGGATTGAATGCAGGACCTCAGCCCTGAGCTACACCCAGCCTTTTAAAAAGTCTGTGTTAATTTTGAAACCAGGTCTAACTATGTCACTAAGTTGCTCAGGCTAGATTCGAACTTGGAATGCCCCTGACTCAGGCTACCCGAGTGCTGAGCTGACAGCTATGTAACCAACGCGCCTGACTTTCCAGACCATTCTCAACCTGGGAGACTGGAGGTCAGGATCATGACAAGGTGCTGCTGCAGCAGAGGCACTGTTCAGTGACCTGAATGGAAAATCCAGGTGACCAGGGAGGGTAAGTCGTGGGCAGCTGTGCTGCTCCCCAGTCTCCATCTCAGGAAACATAATCCAAGAGGTCTGGCAAAATGTCCCAGGGGAATCTGCCACTGCCACACTGTTCCCACAGCAAACTTCCACCACTGAAGGTGACTATGTGACAGGATCCAACACACTGATCACAGTAACTCGAGGAGAAGGTCCTACATCTTCGTGGACATTCATTGTCTCGGGCTGAGAACTAATGAATTTCCAGAAGAAAGCCCAGCATATGATGACCTGCCCGTGGGTCCAGCCTGTGCTCTGTATCAGGCCCAAAGGGCACACACGGGTTTCAGGCTTATGATGCAGTATCTAAAATCCTGGAAAAACCCTTGAAATGTTTTAAATCCACCTTGGCTATCAAAGAATGAAGTTTCCCAAGTCTCACACATGCTGGGACACTGGACGTCAGGATTATCACAAGGTGCTGCTGCAGCAGAGGCAACGTTCAGTGACCTGAATTCAGGATTCATGTGAATTCAGTAACCGTCCATTCAGGATGCCCATCCCCACAACAGGGGGCTCACTTCTCCCTCTTTCTACTATGCTCGACCTCCACTGAGGTTTGGCCGAAACTTACAAACATAACAAGTGCATTACAGTCCCTAAAAGCCTGCATTGTCTACCAGGTCATCTCACAGAGCCAGCCAGCAGCTTAACAAAGCACTGTCACCTTTGCAGTGGCCTGAGCATGGCTCTGAGGCCCAGATGTATCTCTTACCTCCCTGGTAACAGAAGTCTAGGCTGCTGAACCCTCCAAACCTCCAGCTCTCCAGCAGAAACATTAGGTGAGCTGTACTTCTCAGATGATTTACATAGGTACTCTCGCAGTGTGTCTACGGACTTCTCGTCACAGGTATCTTCCACATTTTAATGTCACAGAATATGAAAGTTTGACTGTGCTTTCTATTTTGTCTGTAAATAATAAAATTTTTTCCTAATGTCCCTCCAAGAACTAAGCTCTGGCAACTCACAGGTGATACTGGCCCTGTTTCTCAAGAATGTAGGAAATTATGATGTCTATTTCCTAGGGCAGTCCAGCCAAGAGGTAGTGAGCCATACCGGGCAGAGGATGCAGTCAACATTGCTTCTCTCATGGGGACTGATGTGTGAACGACGCTGATAAACACACACGTGCAGCCCTGAGAACAGAGTGCTGTGCTCTGGATTGCACATGTCCCTCAAAATCCATTATTTACAGGATCCTCAGCTTGGTGCTGTGGGCAGGTAGTGGGAACTTCAAGAGATGGCTTTGTGGGAGGCCTGTGGTTATGGGACAGTGGCCTCCCAGCGGCTCCTGAACCGAGATCCATTTCCCCCTGACCATCCCTGTCGGCCCTAAGTTGAACAGCTCGATCCGCTATGCACTTACTACCTTAAAGCATTGCCTCCCGAATTCGAAGCAACAGGATCAGCAGTCATGGACTATGAACTCCAACATCACAAACCAAAAAAACCTCCTCTTTCACATGGGTCCTTTCAGGTTTTTTGTTACAGTAACAGAAAGCTGGTTAACACATATGTGAACTGTTATCCATTAGTACAATACCCTACTGCGCTACACACAAATCCATTACCAACATCACGTACACGGATCAACCAAACTCAGACACTGTACTACATATACATTGCTAGAGTGCTTTCCCAACCCCCTCCCCCAACCCAAAGGCACAAAAATACGAGCTGGCACAGAATGAACCCCTCAGTTTCCCTCCTTCACCTCACAATTTAGTAAACTAAATCCATTTACATACACACGTGTATACACACACACACATGTACACATACACAGGAATGCATACATGCACATTTTACTTCAGTTCTCAGGAAAGAGGCTTTGAGAACTCTGAGCATATTTAAGAAATGGACAGGCACTACCTCCAGGTAAACTCCGCAAAAATACATCTATGTCTTCATTATAATGAAGATTTCACGGCACCAAAAAGCCCTGCTTTATCTTAACAGCATATAATACAAACTTAAAAAAAAAAAAACCTACATGTTAAAAGAGACTTACACATTTAGAGAGATCTAAGACACATTCTTACTCATCTTTTCAGTTTTTATTTCTGAGCCTCTCATTTAACTTACTAACATTAAAAGCTCACACATGATCATATACACACATGTCACAGGCATGACCGATGGTAAAAAGCTACACTGTCTTTTTTCTCTGGCAAATCCAAGTTCAAGGTTTGTTTGCTCTGACTGGTAGTACACAAATCCTTGTTTTCCAGTTATTTTTAGCAAAAACCCTGCTTTTTAAGTATTTATCTAGGTTGAATACACAGAAAACTCATTCTTGAAGCACTGTCTTTTCTTTAAGTGAGAGAAGGCCAGACTTTCCCCAAGGAGCCCAGGGACAGCACCTACTGCTGTGACAGTGAGGGGTGAAGGTCGCACAGAGCACGGAAGGGACTGAAGGCGCAGGTGCTACTGTTCCAAAGAAAACACAGTCCAGGTCTAGAATGTGTCATAAGCAGCAGGGGCAGAAACAAACAGCAAGGAATAAGGGTCTGTGGCACTTCATCGAGGGGTACATGTGACTGACTTTCCCAATGTCACATGAGTAAGAAAGGCACCAAGGGAAAGTCTAACTATGTAGACTCACACACGCGTACCGCTGTGTGTCCTTCCACATATTTTTGATAAACAAGTATTTTATCCCTCAGTTTTCTTCTTGGTAATGTCTCTCTGCTGCCAGGGGGGCCAGCTAGCTCCAGCAGAAATCGCCTCTTGCCAGGAGAGGAAAGGTTAAACGGAAAGTAGAGATAAGAGAGATTCCCTCCATCCTGCTCCGGCCGCCTTCGCATCTCTGCTCCACTCAGCTCGCCTGGGCCAGTTCTTTAAGGATCTGTTTCTAAATGTGTATTGAACACCCCAAAACCCATGAGCTTGGAGATGGGAAGTGGGGTCGCACCATCTGTCGTACTCTCTTACACGGCGGCAAAGACTCTCTGACATATTTCAAGACTTTTTTAGCCACAGTGAACACAGCACTGACTCACCTACAGAGGAGCCGAACCTAAGTCACTTGTCACTGTTCTTTCTAGCACCAGAACAGAGCCTGGTCCTCAGCCTGCAGCTAAAGGGCGTATACATAAAGCAACCCACGAATGAGAAACAGACCACTGGTGATGATCTGGTGGATCCAACACGACTGGCCATAGCAACATAATTCCAGATAAAGACGGAAAAGAGATACTCAGGTAGGTTAGAATGACCTGTCATTCTAATGGTGAGATCCACCGTGCCTTTTGGAATCAGGGTTCAGTCTTTCTGGGTAAACATTTCATTCCACTTCTCTAATACACCACAGAATAGAAGGAACCCCACACGTTTGCATCAGATAAACAGAATTAACCAGGGTGTCAACAGGACTGTTAATCACTGTCTGATAAAATGTGGAGGTGGTGGGGTTGAAGGGTAAGAAAAACTCAAACTCTATCAGCCAGCTAGTAAAGGAATCGTACTATTTGCAATGACTCAAGAGGATCTGGCTGTATTGTTAAAAGTGCTCCGGGCCCAGCACAGAACAGGCACTGTCAGGCTTGCTGAAGGCGCCCTCTGAGGTTCTAAGCATGGCAGCACAGTCTTTGGTTCTAAGCATGGCAGCACAGGACAAGGAGTGTCATCAGTTACTTAGGCAACCCCCTGAGCAACTGCATGAATCTGAGGTTGCAACATTTTGGGATTCATGCTGAACCTGTAGTGTCTGAGCACATGAAAGGAAGGCCCTTTCTCCATAATCTGGGATACCATAATCTGGGGTAGAATGAACCGCTAGAGCCTTTACAAATTTAGAAATATCGTTGTGTCACCTTGCTTGCTTTCAGCACGTAGCTGCATTTTCCTTCTCAGAAACACAAAAGCTGCCTCTTACGAATCCCCTAAACTTGCCTGCCTTCGACCTGAGCCTTTATGCATTCTCTCCACTTCTTTTATGATATAACCCTACATGACGATGTACTTGGGTTTCTCTTGGTCATATTCTTCTTCTCTAGCTTTTCTCATCTTGCTGACAAGTGGCAAAATAAACCCCAATACTTCCTCATCTTCAGTCCTCTCCTTCACGGGGGGTACTGGATCTTCTAAATAATGTACACAACTCAGACACTACACGCTACTCTTTCAAGCCTTCTCCTGAACTCTGTCCACAACAATGGGTAATAAACATTAAAGGACTTCTTCCATAGCTGAGAACCCCCTTCTCTCTCGGTAAGACTGAGAGAACAGCTCAGTTACTTTTCTGGCTCCGGCACCTTCCCTGGCCCTCACAACTGCTCTTCTCTAGGCCCGGCAGCCTCCTCCTTAGAAGGTGCGACCAACACTTCTATTGTTCGAAGGCCTGAATCAGTCCAAGACCTCTCCAGTAGCTATAATAATAGTTTTTTGAAAGTACAGGACACAGGCAATGACATATAAGGACAAGTTCTTAGAATGTATTTGCATTAAATGACAGTAGAATAAAAATCTATGGATTTGAAAATATTATGTCTTTAGTAATTTATTTTAATTTTTCTCTTTTGGTCCTTCAGCTTTGTATAAGAAAAAAGGTCAGAGGAACGAGTGTGAGTGCCTTCGCTATTCACCTTCTGCATTTGACATTTATGGACTTCCCTTTGCAGGAAGCCAAGACACTCAGCTCAGAGCCCTGCAGGAGAAACAGAGTCAAAACGGAATTTAATGAGGACTTAGATTTTCAGATTTACTTAGAACAGGAACAGTTTATTATTAACCAAAGTCACAGTAAGTTTCCTTTTCATGTAAAGGCATTTAAAAAAAAATAACTGCCAATATAAAAATCAGGCTAATAGTAACGTGGATGACACAGCAATACCAAGGACGTGTCTGGAACAGATCTGCATGCTGAAATCCAGACTTCTCATTTTTACACAGAACACCTCTGTCTTAATAGCCTCCTACCACATCCTTTCTTCCTAAGTCCTCCACGAGTGGCACATTCTGCTTTCTCCTGTATCTTCCTGCACCTCACGTCTCCTTAACCTTACTGTGTCCTTCCAGTTCTGGCAGTCTGATTTCAGCTTTTGAAGTTCATTTTGGGCACAAATCAAACATGGCTCCCTTAATTTTTTTAAATTATACTTTAATGCTCTGTGAGCTTGTCCTTTGGTTTTGGTGCTTAGTTTATTGTCTCTCACAACACAGTTTAACAAATTTGTTCTAATACATTGCAAATCCCTAGAAGGCAAAGATCATGTTAGTTTTAGGCTTACACTATTTACCGAGTAGAGATGTCAGTGTTCGTGTGGATGGGCGAGTATGAGAAAGTGGCCAGAAGCTTGTGCTAATTATATCTGAGGTGTCTTTTACTGCTCTAATTTTTTCTTTTTTCTTTTTTCTTTTTTTGTACAAGGTCTCCCTTTGTAGCTCAGGCTGGCCTTGAGATCACTATATAGGCCAGGTTAACCTCGAACTCACAGCAATCCTCCTGCCTGTTAGTCTCTACGCCCAGCATTGTGGTGTGTGGTTACTGGGGAACAAACTCAGAACCTTGCGCTTCCCAGGCAGATGCCAGAATCACTGAGCTAGATCCCTGGCCCTCTTGTAAATTACTTCTATTTAAATATTTACTGTAGTTTTATCACAACTCCTACTTATCTACATAAATATAAAAATACAATAACAGGTAGAAATTTTCTACTATTTCATTCCCTGCCCCAGATCAATTTGTAGAACTCTTTTCTTCTCTTAACAATTTGGTACTTTGGAAATAAGTCTTGACATAAGTGAGGGCAACTCTAACTCACCAAGAAGAAACCTTAGAAAACTCTTCCTGACTCTCACATAGGTAGCTTTTTATATACCTTCTTATTTTCGTTCACCTCCTTCAATTTTGTGCTTGCAAAGTGAGCAGTATGGTCAGGTGAGATGGGAGATTAGGTTGTGGCAGAGCTGGCAGGGGAAGCGGCTGCGACCTGATGATTACAAAATCCAGTCTCAAAGCCTCGAATGTGCACTTGGCTGCAGAACGCAAGAAGGTCTTCCAGAGGACGGCCTGGGTCTGACATCAGGCTGGGAAAGGGCAGTGCAGGACGGAGGGCCCCAGTCAAGTGGGAGCTCCCCCTCGCCTGGCGGCCACCCTCACACTGCAGGATGCACTTCCAGTCCTTTAACTTCACCCAAACTTCTGTTCTGCAGAACTTGTTTCTCTTCTCACCTAAACAACTGCTACCATTTGTGTTTGTCTTGACATTCTTTGTTCAGGGTGCGAGAACCTAGAACAACCTCTAGAAGGAAACTCCAGCTCCCCAAAACCCTGTAACATAGGGAGCTATGCTTTAATCTAATAGATCTGAGAATACAAATAGAAACAGAACCTAAAATCAGTAAAATACAGTTAGCCATTGATTACTTTAACCAACAATTATTTAGAAACTAAGAGCTTCCTTCTAAATTTACACTCAGAGCTGGGTACAGCGACAGGACCAGATGCCATTCCTGCTTCCAGCAGTCAGGCTGGGAATCGGTGATGCCAGACTCCATGAAAACCATGGCTGTGTGCTGTCTCACTGTGTTTCAGGTCACTCTCCACTGACACGGCATTTATGGGGCAGGAGGTTCCTGCCACCTCATCTGCCGAACACCAGAGACAGGAACACTTCTGCTCCCAACTTCTTTCATTACGTAAAATGATTTATAGCTTTACCTTCTGAGACAGAAGTGTCCAACCAACTACAGCCTGAAGCATCACAGAGTATAACCCCAATGACTACAGAAGGGCTCATCACCTCTCTGGTAAAATCTAATTCACATTAATAGAATGTGGTTTCTGAGACATTTCAGCCAGACCTGGGTCAGTCATCTATGTGTTGATGACCATGATCTGTCCATATTTGCTCAAGAACAACAGCCTATGGCTGTGCACAGTGCAAACTCAGGGGACTTGTACACAGACACTATACGCTCTCTCTACATTTCTCTAGAAGAGTGTGCACCTTCCTCAGTTTGAGCTGCTGTAACAGTCTAGCAGTGACTTATAAACAAGAGATGTTTCTCTCTCCCTATTCTGGAGGCTGGTAAGTCCTGGATAAAAGTGGGGTACACTGTGGTTCTGATGAGGGCTGCTCCCTAGGTTGAAGGCAGTCACCTTCTCTGAGCTCTCGCCCACCAGGTCAGAGAGATGAGGAGGCTCCTCGGAGTCTCTTTTCTGAGGGCACTACCCTCTCCTGGCTTCACCGCAAGACCTCATCACCTCCTGAAGGTCCCCACTTCCTGGTCCCAACACTGAGGATCTGCTTCCAACACATGACTCTGAGGAACGCAAGTACTCCATTCTGTCTGGCAGGACATGACGGACATAGTCCCAGAGATTTGGGGTTACTTCCATCAGCACCACAAAGGAGCCCCCGGGTCTCCCTCTGTGCCAAGCAATGATTGTAACAGCAGTTAACAGAAGAACTGTGTATTAGAATACTGGTGACTGAGTACAAGCGGGAAAAATGAACAGAATGGCGGTTCAAAGACTGCGCTTCCGTAAACAAACACACAAAACACAAGAAAGTGAATTTCAACTGAATCCAGATGAGCAAACTACAGACACACTCTGAATTTAATCTAATTTGAACTCTTAACCTAGATATTAGTTTCTTTTATTTTTTTAACAATTTCCCCAAAATACATTGTGTACTTATAACCCTACCTCAAGATTCTACCTTACTAACAAAGGCAACCTAGTCAAGGAAGACTAGTACGTGCTTAAATGAACAATATCAAGGCCTACGTGCAAAAGAGATTGGAAAGTAGTTCAGACAATTTTTGACTATGTTGGAAAAATCACAAAAATCTCCAGCATTCAAAACATCGACTCATTTTGAGAAAGAAATGCAGCTGCCATTTTTAGTTACATCTCAAACGACCTGTCTTTTGTATGAAAAATGTGTCCATCAAAAACAATGCAGAAAAGGAATGTTATTCTCACCTCACCTGAAAGCTTCTATGACGTGAAGTTCATCAGGGTCAGGGTGGGTTCACCCAAAACCCACCGGGTCTACAGCCTGTCTGACGGATCAAAGGGGATGAAGGAGGACAAAGAAGCTACTGTCTGGCCCCAAGACACAGGCCTTTCAGATACGTGTGTCACGGAAGTTCTAGATGTCCTGTAAAACCCTCTGTAAGTGCTTTCCTGCTCTACATAAATGTATCACCAAAACCCCCTACTATCCCAGATATCTGGTTATCATAACCAAATCATTGCTTCATCCTCCAACTTCTTCTAAAGATCAAAATTCTAATGAAGAATCTCTGCTAAGAGATTACCAAAAAAAGGAGCAGGGATTGTTTTAATCTCCTGCTGCTCAATTTCTCCCATGGTAGGGGACACAGGCTTCAATGGACAGAAGCTGTGCTGCTTTTGGAGGTAGAGAGCACAGGGCAAAGGCAATGATGGTGCTTTATTATAATATTCCACTATGTAACAGCAATTAAGACAGCTGCACCATTACAACTGCCCTGAGAACATGCAGCACAGAGACAACGCTTCCCATACACATAGCTCGGTTCTCCTGCTCCAGATGGGGCTCGGGCAAGATGACGTTAAGAGTCTTTTCTCTGTTACAGGAGACGCTTTCTGTCTGGAAAAGGACTAGGTTTGGGAGGCTTTGGTTCCACGTCTACAAGATCTGCTTCTCCATGACTTCCAAAGTAGATTTTTTTACTGATTCAGTGTTTATATTTTGTTACCCAAGGTTAATCAAATTAAAACTGAGCGGGCTAGATTCCTCAACAGATCAGAGAAGTTCATTCATATCTCACTGCATTAGTGTCTTTACTCAGTGACAGAGGAGGTCGATTTATTTGGCTTATATATAAGTGAGTTATGCAGGCATGTAGCTAGTTCAGGTTACTCAACAGTATGATACTTGTACCCAACATCATTTAAAGCAATGTCAGAGTTTCACTACTAGAAACTAAATGTTTATATTTGGTCCTAAAGATGCACTGGCCTGGTAAGGGAAGTGTAACTACTGATTTAAGCTGCACCAAAACACAAATCCATTCTCTGACCTCAAGGGAAAATTAGAATATTCCTTATAATTTACAATATAAAGTTGCATTTCAAACAAACTTGGGGAAAATAGTTACTCTAGAGAGAGGTCAGCAAATGTGCTCCATATAGGATAGGTAACAAATATTTTAGGTTTTGTAGTCTACATAGGGTCTTTGTCACATATTCTTTTTATCCTATCACAACCTCTTTTTATCCTCCAAAACTTTAAGCATGTAAAAAAATTACTCTCAGCTTGTGGACTTGCCCACAACAAGCTGGGTCCTAGTGGCTGCTTCCGCTCACTCAGCACTATGAAAATAAAATTTCACATGCTCAATTCTTTTTATTTGTACACACCACAAAATGATAAGCAGTATAAAGTAAGGTGAAGGTAAAGCATATAAAAGTCTTAATCGAAAGTATTATATACAGAACCATAAAAGGAAATTCTTTTACTTGGACTTGAGACGTGGTTATATAAAGTTAATCTTATTTCAGGAAGTTAAACCTGGTGGTTAATACCTATGTTTTTTCCCATAGCTATGGCTGTGGTAGGGAATCTCAAATGGTTTAGAGACCATATTGAACAGCACATTCTAGGTTACTCCTAGCACCAGCTATCAGTGCCTGTCATTGTGTGTGTGTGTGTGTGTGTGTGTGTGCGCGTGTGTGTGTGTGCACACGCGCGTGTATTTCTGTGTATTGGCCCCAGGCTTCACACAGGATAGGCCAGCACTCCACCACTGAGTTATTTTGAGACAGGGTCCTAAAAGTCAGCGAGGCCGTCCTTAGACTTGTGGTCCTTCTGCTGCCACCTCTGTAGAAGCTGGTATGAGAGATGGGCGGCTGACTCAGCGGCCCTGGCTATGAATGAGGCTTCAGGCGGTACTCATGAAATGCAGGGCACCACAGGCTCCAAGTTGGACAGCGGAGGGATGAACAGCCGCTATCTTTGAACATGGGCAGCCTCACGAAGGGAGAGACGGAATACTGCCTGAGGAACACTGCCTTTAGTCTGTGTGTCTCCCTTCATTTTAGACTCTGTCACTAATGTCATCACAGAATAAGGTCCCTCTGCTTCCCTTTGTAAATCCCGGCAGAGAGCACAGCCGTGCTGCTGCTGACAACCCATGAAGGAACAGCCATATAAAGCCCCAGACGTCCGTGTGAAGTCTGTGCTGCAGTGAGGGGTGGTGATACTCATGGCTGGCAGCGCCATTCTAGGCCCATCACGCTCGTGGGCGGCCTTTGACCTGGCTGTACAGCACGTGAGGGACACCTCAGGTTTCCGACAGCAATGCGACCACACTCTTTAAATATTCACTGAGTGCTATTTTTGCACTGTTTTACAGAAATTTTAAATTGACTGAGTTCCTCATCGACTTGTGCCAACTTATTAAATCGTAAAACTCTACTTACTGGCAAATAAACTAGTTTCTAGAGTACGACAACAATGCCAAAATTTCTCTAACGTTTACCATGTATTATTCTTGGTAAAGCGACTCTTCACAAAAACTCCTGTAGACTTAGATTTTAACATATTCAGGCACTCATGAAGTATTAATAGCCTGCCTCCTGTCATCCTTGACAGATACACGTTTGTACAGAAATAGCCACTCCACAGGTGCTTACAGAGGTGCAGCAGGTGACTTTGAGCTGGCCTTCCTGGATAACTGGTACAGCTCAGCTGACCCAGTTATTAAAGGACTCTGGCTTTGGGGATATCAAGATGGCGCCCACAGTGGTTTTTGCCACGGAATAGTCTGACTCTGAGTCTCTGTGCTTTCATTTGAACAAGGTGTAGGTACTTCAGGTATCAAAAAATGCCTTTAAACTTGAGAGGAAATACATCTAATTCCGTCAAGATCATAGGACATCTTTTCATGAGCAATTCCACTAACTATAGGGTGTGACAGACTTCTTGGTATTTTAAACACACACAAAACCTTCCCACCATGATATCTCCATTCCTTTCACCATCCAACCATCTGTCATCATACCTCTATTCAAGTACCTGCCTCAGCAAAATTCAAGCCACTCTCCCTGGTAGGACTGAAAGAATAGAAACCCAAAGACAAAGCAGGTAAATGGTATGCAAGAGGAGGTACAAAACTATCAACAAATCATAGAAATTTAGAGTATTTAGACTGAAATAAAACAGGGCAAGGTGGCTTATTGCTTCAGACACCTTTCAACTTCTTAGAGCCCATTAAAAGAAAACAGTGTGGTATTTTTTTTAATGGTTGAACGGGATTTGAGTTATAGCCACTGTATTTTCTTTGTCAATTGATGGGACTCCAAGTTGATTCCATTACCTTAAGTACTATGACCAGTACACCAAAAATACGTATTCAGATATCTCTTTGGTATGCTGGAGGGTATGATGAGTGGACTGGGTAAAAAAGACAGATGCCACACGTTCTGTCACACAAGCTAAAAAAATGTCAGTGTGAGTAAAAAACAGTGATTACTAGAGGCTGAGAATGGTGACAGGTACAGGAGGAGAGAGAAGTTTAATAAATTCCAGGGATTTAGTGAGGTGACTGTGGTTTATAACCTTGAATAACTAGAGGGAGTGCCAGATTCCAACGTAATGACGAGACGATGGAACTGTGCACTGCTCCGATTTGATCAGTACATGTGTCAAAAATACTACACAGACTCTCATAAATATACATATAAATTATAATACATGAAATTAAACATTCAGAAAAATGTCTGTGGAGATAGAAATGTTAAGTACACTGATCTGATCATCATTTATTATGCATGTGCACAGGCATGCATGGTGGGTATATGGGCCTGCCACTACACGCAACTTTTCATTAGGATAACTGACTCTGATAACCTGCTTAGCTCTGAATACACTGTGCATTAATTCACAGCCTTCCCAGTTACCAACCATGATTCTTACATGATGTTTCACAACAGGATCTGATGCTGCCCCACCTAGTACTCAAAATCTGCATAATCTAATCTTGAAGTTGTATTTTACTGTTAGAATATTAAATTAATAAGCTGAATCAGTACACTTTACAAAACACAGTTTCTTCATGAAAACTTGATCAAAGGACACCCGAGAGCGAAGATTCTAGGCAGCAATTATTCAAGTAACTTGCCTCCTGGACAACTGTGTGATCACCAACACTATGTCAAAACGAGAGACCACACAGCGCTGTGATAAAGTCACCTGGGTACAAGGCACTAGAAGAACTGTCAAATAGCAGCCACCTGGTTGGGTCATCTCTGGGTACAGTACTGGTCACTTTTCTAAAGTCCTGACTGTGGTCTGACATTAAAACCAAACACAGTCCCACAAAGCAGAAGGAGGTTCTGCACAATGACTGGATAGATCCTTGAGATATTATAAAAGTTTGCTTTTGGTCATGAAGAAACCTAGGAATAAATCAGAACAATCGATTGCCTCAACTGGGTGAGAAAATAAAGAATCATAAATATCTCCAAGGAGACAAATGACAAACAAAATGACATATACGTTCTGGCTTCATTCCTTAGAGTTACTACAACCACCACAGCAACATGAGAACTGGAAAGATTTTTAAAAAGAGTTCATAAAATAATCTCCTTCACTCCTTTCTTGTTACTAGCAAATAGTGGTTTACTTGACAGATTTCAGCATAGTCAGGAGAAGCATGAAAAGCATAGAAACTAACAAGAAAAAGTTCTCTTCAAAGAGCCTCTTCTGCAGGATATAGATCACTGCTTTGTTTTGTTTTCTTTCCTGTCCAACTTCAGGAGGTGTGACAAGACTGATTTAGAGAAAAGACAGTCTGCAGGGCTTCTGTCCCCAACACACATGAACAGACTAACACGGGACACCATCTGCAGATCACACACTCAGGGTTCTATCCAGACAGCCTCCCACAGCTGTGGCTTCGGGGAGGGACCGGATCACAGGTGTGTGATACTGGATTAGTCCAACGCTGGGTTTACAGCTGGGTTTGATGCTGGATGGTGGAGTGTGGCGGGAAGAGGCAGGTCACACTGGTCCCCATTCTGCTTCCTCCCTGACATTAACACTGAAATAAGGTGCCAACATGCACTCAGTGCCTGTCAAGTTCTAATAACACCCAGCAAATCCATTAACATGGACTCAGGGTTTCAAAGTTAAACACCATAAAAGGAAGCAGATTTTTCCATTCATCAAATATCCAAATCCTGTACATTTTATTGCATGCAAAAGCAGTTTTGTGTTTTGACTCACTCGCTATTTTAATGAAATTTTAAGGAAGGATTAAAAAGTGTAAGTATTCAAAAAAAAATGCAGAGCATCCTGTGGGTGAGTAGAAAACATTTGAGTTTTCTTCAATTAGGCCCTATTTATGTCCAAGAAATGAAGAAATGTACTTATCTTAAAGACAGAACAACTTAAACAGAATGACATTTCCAGTTAGGTTTTATGTTCTCTCTTGGTGTATAGCACAGGGTTCTGACACTGTACGGAATGCCTCTGCTGTCCAAGGCTGACCCTCTTCCATGAATTTCCAAAACTGATAAACACTCAGAACGCTTATTTCATAAAACCCATATGGAGGTCAGGCAGACTCTTGTGAACGACGCTATCAGGCTGGAATCCCATGGGATTGAGACCTGAGTCATCTCACTGCTGGTTTTTCCCGTCTGAACGCAGTCACGGTGGCTAATTTCAACATGCATTCATCAAACCAGCTTCTCAAACCCCTTTGCCACAGACACGACTCTCTGCTGTGTTCTCAGAATGGAGACTAAAGAACACATTGCACTTTGATAAGAAAGAAAAGAGAAGTGAGCTAGAAAGAGGACTGGCTTTTCTCTCCCCATGACATTCAGCACCAATTTATTTGAGAAATATTATACTGCACTGATGCTTTTCAAGTCACAGGTCCAGGACAAAGGCTCCCAAACTGCCAACTTTTACGAGGGTAACTTGAAAGGGCCCATTTTACAGGGGTGACTCGTTTATGTGCCTCAGTACGCTGTATCTGCGTGTGTGAATCCAACCTTAGAAGGGTAAGCTGACCAAGTTTCCCATCACCATCAGCCGTAAATTACAAATCCATTGAGGAAATGCCTCAAGTTTACTTAGCAGTAGCTGGAACCTGAGGGAAAAAAATAATCTGATTATCTAGGACACTGTTATAAATGGAAGTACTGGCAGGATATGTTTGCCTAGCATCATAATGTGTATTTTATGCTTACTTCTACAACCCCAAAGAAACTCGACCACAAGTAACAAACCTCAAATTTAAGTAAAAAAATCAGCAGAAAATAGGCATTGCTCATGATCAGGCCTTCCAAGGGAGGAGGCCTCTAAGTGTCCTGAAAATACAAAATAAAATCACGGATAGCAGACCAGCAATTGAGCCAATACTCAAAACTGCAACACCCCATCTTACATTCTCCTACATTTGCCCCTACCTCAATCATTTAAAAAAAACAGAAAAAGAAAGATTTGCAGATGCCATTTGTTCCTTTCTCCTACAAAAACTGGCTTATGAGATAAACTAAAAAAAACTCTAAAACTTTTGAAATATATATGTGAAAATCAGAATAATTTAGGGACTTCAGAGTTTATTACATTTTGGAAGTTAAAGAAAGTGCTGTTCTATTTTAAAACATCCTCTCAACAGAAGTAATAAGAACATCTAATCTAAATGGAGCAGACTAATACCAAGTCACAGAAAGGTATTGACTGTGCTACTGCACTGACTGACTAGATGTAAATGACCACCATGTGATTTCTGTTGCACTGGTGCTTGGGAATAAAGGTGCTTTACCTCAGTTGGCAGAAAGCTGAGATGGTCCTGGGGCCCATGATTCATTCAAAGTGGGAGCTCACATCGTGTTTCTTCTCTGAGTCGGTGTGAAGAAGATTAAGCTGTGTCTAGTAACAAAACGGGATATTCTTATCCTATGAGCCTCTCTTAGCAACTCATTCACAACACTGATGTCAGAAGACACACTCAATCCTCAAGCTTAACACAGGTGTTTTATTTGAAATTTATGTTGCATATTGTTTTATTACAAGACATCACTTGATTGGAACATTCTATAACATAACAATGTATATATCAAGTGCATTTAAGAAATCATTTTTCAAAGCAACTGAAAACACAAAAAATTACAACATAAAAGCTTCTTAATGACAGCGTTAAAAAGAAAACTAGAGGGGCTGGGGATTTAGCTCAGTGGTTCTGGCATCTGCCTTGCAAACCCAAGGTCCCAAGTTTGATCCTCAGTACCACATACAACAATGCTAGGCATGGTGACTCAGGCCCACCAGCAATCAGCACCACATACCACAGTGCCAGGTGTGGTGGTTCATGCCTGTAATCCCAGCACTCGGGAGACAGAGGCAGGAGGATTGCTGTGAGTTCAAGGTTGAGTTCGGGACAAGCCTGAACTACAAAGTGAGACCCTGTGTTCAAAAAACTTAAAAAAAGAAAACCAGAGTCTAATTCAATTTCACTCAGGGAATAAATGAAACATACTTGCTTTTAAGACACTAAACAGTAGATTCTAAGTCCAATTAAAATGGAGCCTCTACTTGTCAGGTTACCTTTGATCACTTAAAAAATAAATCGCCATTTTTGGAGACATGTTAGTTTTTAACCCTTCTATGTCTAGGGTTCAGTTTTTGGAGCTCATTAACAATTCAACATGATAAAAATTTTTCTCTTCAAATTCCTGTACCTTGAATTTTTTTAACATAAATGAATTTCACACAAAAGTTAAAAAATCATAACCTTTTGAATAAAACTTTTTAATGGAATTTATTCTTAATCCACCTAAAATGCAGTTTCAATTAGTAAAATCTATTCCAAAACAAGGTCCATTTTTGCTGTTCCACTATCCCTACCTTCAAAAAGAAGGTATTTTCCAAAAACATTTCCTCCCAACAAATGTAGTTACTGTACATCTAAATACCCATAGATATGAAACAATGAAAGAAATAACCACTAAAGTCATAATTCAATTAATTTTTCTGGTGACAGAAACACTGCCTTGTATCTCCTGCTTATTAGGATATTGCAAAATTCCTACCTCAACTTTTCCCTCACCCTTCTCTGTCCCCAACTCAGGTTTTCCCTCCCATTACAAAACTTGTGACTTAAAGAAAAAAAAATATACAGAACACAGAAACATATTTTGAAGTCCACAGCTGGGCAGAATAAGTTGGGATTCCTTTCTCTCTGAAATTCCAATAATAACATGGCCAGTTATGTCCTAGAGGACCTGCTCAAATAAATACCACTTTCTCCTCTTAGAAATTCCTACTGTACATTCACATATTAAGTGCTCTTAGGAGCTTTCAGAGTGAAAAAGAAACAAAACACAAAATACTTCACGTAACACAGCACTGGTCCCCAGTATGTGCCCAGCTCTACCCCTTGTACATCAGCTCCTATCTTCCCTAGGAGTAGTGTCCAGATGATGTGTGGGTTAAACGGCTGCCAGGCCTCTTACAAGACCCAGAGGCCTCGAAGGTGCAAGTCAAGATCAGATAATTCCCAGTTCACCTCAGCTCAGGGGTTCAGGTTTCTTCTACGACATAAATATCCTAGAGGTTTCTTCTAGTAATTCTAATTAAATGCCTTGCTTCAGCCTCCTTGAAAGACCCCTTATCAGCACCAAGCAACAGCGACCACAGTGCCTGAGAAGAGAACCTCCTTTCTGGCGTGAAGTCCACCTCACCACGAGGCCAAACCGGAACCAGAGAGCACGCAGCTCACATGGACCAGGAAAGCCACTAACAAACACAGGGAGGCTCGGATAACACCTGGGACCTGCTACACTGCTTCTCCCATCCACTCATTCTTTCATTCACTCAATTGTTGATATTCTCTCTCTCACACATCCACACTTATATAAAGTATAAATATACATAAAGCATCTAAAATCATCCAACAGATAAATACAAGCAAATATTTATACTGTATACAGAAGCTACAAGTCAATAAATCAGAGATGTAGGACACATAGGGGTGGAAAAGGTCACAAAGAAAAGACACCTCTTCTCAAATACCTTCCTCATTAGTAGAGAACAGTTTTCAAGAAACTCTAGACATTTGGCGCTTGGCAGGATAGGGAAAGTTTTGCAAAAAACAAAAGCACTTCTCCAGAAAGCTGTCTGCTTCATTCTGAAGCTTCAACTATAATGAGAATTGTTATTAAGGAATCAAAGTATTTTTGTGAGCTACAGCTCGCCCTGTGTAATACAGACAGGATGCTTAGACGGAACCAGGATGGAACAGGAGGGGGTTCCTCCAAACCCGAACCACAAACCAAATAAATGGGAGGGCTATTAAGTCTTGGAGCCTCACAAAAAAAGACAAAGGATGAAGGGAAGGAAAACGGAAAAGAAGGAGAGAGAAGAGCAGACAGCCCAGAAGGCGAGGCAAACGAAGCAGAAAATAAACATTCAAAGAAGTATAAGTTGCTGGAGACATCATGTTCAAAATTAAAACCTTGTGGGAAAATATTTCTTTTTCAACTAAATCTTTGTATCTTCTAGTCACAATCTGGAGATTTTGTGCAACATAATGGGAAGTTTAATGAAAATCAAATGTAGAAAGTATCATGCTGCTGGGTAATGACTTTTTCTTTATACACATTTGTATAATTTTACAGTGTTATATAGCAAAGAGGAAGTCTTATCAAGACATTTAGTTTGCAAAAGAAGCAGCCAAGACAAGAATAAGACCATAGTCTTGATGTCACTCAACCCTTAAAGCGTAAAAACTCAAGAAACTCACAAGTCCCAGCCCCATTCCTGGCCTCTGTCTCATAAACATCATACCTGCTGATTAGTCCTCTTACATGACACCTGAATACAGACTCTTCTCTTGCTATGAAACAAACCACTTTCACTGTTTATTGCTCTTTATAGAAAAAAGAGAATGGCCATTAGTAATCAGCATAATCAGCATTTTTAAAAAAAAAAAAACATATACCTTCGAGCTATGATTTTCTGTACCTAGTGTCAACTGCTTAAACAAGCTCAGATGAAATCTTATGTAAAAGAAATCATAAGGCACACGCACAAGTTGGAGGCTATTAGAATTGGGCCACTGGGTTGGTGCGCTACAAACCGCGCTATTAACGCACATATTGTTAAACTATGTTCTTGTCTCCTCCCATAACGTTGTCAGGCACCCATGTTAACTCAGGCTCAACTTTATAAACTAAATAGGTATGCCAACTAAAGTTTTTTATATTCATTCTTCAAACTTTACAGGTACATCTGTTGCAGAAAATATCAAAAGCCTGTAAATACCATTGACTGCGTAGAAACAAAGTATTAACATAAGGAGTCTACTTTCCTTCAAGAAGAAAACTTTAATCCCTCAAATGCCATATTTATGTAGAGAAGTTCTAAAAAAGGTTCAGGTGCATGGTATTAAAACAAGTCACCAAAACTTTTCCACCAAAAGGAAGTGGACTCAGAGAACACGCCAGCATCAGCTTCTTTTACTAATTTCCTTTACAGGATAATAAATAAGTTTTACACAAGTAAGAAAAAAATATACAGACAAGAATGAGGGAGAAGATGGTAACAAAAAACCAGCCAGAAGGCTGATTTTATTGACTTACCTGATTCCAAAAAGCAATTTGTGAAAAACTACAAAGCAATCACACAAGCACTGAGAACCAACCTGCCCCACACAGGGCCACTCAGGACCAGCTCCCCTGGAGTGAGGGACAGGATCAGGGCTCTAGATGAAGGGCAGGTTCAAACGCTGAAGCAAAGTTTGACAACTTGATGCTGCCTTATTCTTTCTGTAGTCTATTTCTCTTTGCTAAATTGCCACAAGTCCAGGGATTTAGCCTGTGAGGGGGCCCAACAGGGCTGCGAGCTGGAGGCGAGATATCAAAGCAGGGCCATGGGCAAGAAATTTGCTCAAGAGATACCACATCCACCTGGGAAGCATAAGGGTCCCGGTTTGATCCCCGATACTGCAAAGTAAGGGCAGCACCATTGCACTGAAACCAGGAAAGTAAGAAAAGGTTGCTATGTGGACTGTGGAGATCCAACTTTCTGTCTTGCTGGTCAACTCTCTGAAAACTACCCCTAGTTTCTGCCTTCGTGGCAGGCTAACAGAAAAGAGTTACTGTGTAGGATGGACAGATTTTCAGAAAATATGCCCAAGTCCTGATGCTGTTCATGTACTACCTGAATCGCCCACGTAACAAGTCCAAAGTTGGGAGGTTCCTGATAAGAACAAGAAGTTTCCAATCAGCTCTGTAATGTTTCACTCTTCAACATGGCTAATTGTTCTAGAACACCCAATTGTTTAAGGAAAACTTCTAAAACACAAGACGAAATTCTCAGAAAAATACATCTTTGGGAAACAAACAAAAAAAAGGACAAAGAAAAAATATTTTGAAAGGGATCATTAATATCATCAGAGAAATCCAAGAGTAACCATGAAACAAAAACATGATTCTATCAAAAATAAATGAGTATGCAGGGATAAAAATTAAATATTGGGAATTACTATGTAGGAGACAAGAATTCACATTCCAAAATAAACATGGAAGATAAAATTGACTTTATCTTCTAATGTACAGAGTTAAAATAGAGAAAACAATACAGAAGGAAATTAAAGACTATTAATGTGGGGAGGCTATTTACCACACATCAAGAAGAAGCACCAAGAAATAGTTTTACATTTCCAAGGAAGACTAAGCAGGCCCCCTAACTTCCCAGGGCCAAGGACTAAAACAGTTACCCCAAGATAGATCCTTCTATAACTTTAGGACACCAATTCTTAATGCAGAAAAGGATCTGGAATGAAAATGGTATGGGCCGATCGGGCTTTGGGCACTGGAGGAAAAGAAAGTTTTCAATATTCTGTATGAAAGTGATTTCCAACCAATGGCCTTATATCTAGCCACATTATTAATTAAGCTTGGGAACAGGAAATGCCATTAAGGTCTCAAAAATTTTCTCTCACACATATTCTCTTTTGTTAGAAACCACTGGCAGATGGATTTGCCAAAATAAAAGAGTAAATGAAGAAAGATTTCAAAACAGTGTTCAATAAATACTCAACACAAAAATGAGGCAAAGATACTCTGAACATGAGGGAGACCAGAAGCTTCCAAGACTTAGTTCTATAAGTTGAAAAAGATAGATCATTTAATGTATTTGAATAGAGTAAAAGGATGTTCATATAATGTATGAGAATTTAAGTGAAACATTAAAAAGCAAACACAAAATAAGAAACTAAGGAATAAAAATAAGAAATTATTAATTTCAAAGGAAATAAAAGATGTGCCAAAAGAAACAATTAAGACACCCTGTACTTTTGAGCTTCAGATACAGTTTACATAGTCAAAACAGTGTAACTGTGTGAGCGTGAGCCACAGTCTAAGGATCTGTAAACTACTAGTAAAGTGTGGGATGGAAGACACCGCTGGGGGCTGGAGTTGCGAAAGGGTGTTCTTGAGTGTGGCAAATAAAACCAACACCTCCATTACCACAACATGAAGTCAGTAAATAACTAAATGCAGAAAAATCTAGATGAAGCAAGATAAGCAACTTTACTGAATCACATGAAAAATACACAAAAGGAAAGTTAAAGTACTTTAAAGTCATTGTTGCCAAAAGGCAGGAATGGAGGTTGGGGGTGGGGTGACCTTTTTTAAGGGGGAGGGGACAACAATCCTTTGATTTTTCAAAAATTAAATTTCAACAAAAACTTAATTACATGGCACATCCCACACAGCTGTCACTCTCATCTTTCGAAAACCAATGTACCTTGACTCTTAACCAAGGTCATGCTCCCAGCCCCATTCTGATACAGCTCTTCCTGCTTGTGCCGTTTACAGATCTATTTTTGGTCATTACATGGCAAAGTGAACATTATTGGTCCTGTAAGGGATTAATGCAGATGTAGTGAGCAGCTCCTGACCAGCAGCTGTTTTAGCTGTAGACCACCTTAGCTCCTCAGGCCATAAAAAAGCACATGCACCGACTTCTTACTAATTCTGAAAGTTCAGTAAAAACTCCTGGGTACATACACTTAAGAAACACGCCAACACTAACACAAGTACACACCCACACCAACAGACTACTTTAAGACCCTCCCTAGAGTTCAGGCATCTTCATCAACACTTTCACCAAGATTTTGGTCCAATAATCATCAAAACTGATAAACAATCAGGCACAGGGCTGACGCCTTAACTGACACTTCCAGCAGACAAACCTAGGACAAATCTTGGCCTTGAAATATCAGCACAGATTTTATAGCCAATTCTCTACTGAAAACTCACCACATTGGAACAAAAAACCACACACACACACACACACACACACACACACACACACACACACACACACAACGGTGAAAGCATTTGCACCGCGCAAGGATCTTGAGGAAGGCTTCATTGTACTCCCTTAAAAGAAGTTTGGCAGAGAATGCAAAACTTTCAAGAAGAAGGCACAGTGAAGACACTGTATGGCAAATTACATTCTCAGGAAAAGAAACAAACTTACCTTTCACAAGCTCGGACAGTCCATGCGGCAATTATCCATAATGAGATACTAAAAACCAAGAGCACAGTTCCTGGGCATATAGTCATTAAGGTCTTCATAACAAAACGTGTATTGAAGTTTATCTTATTAAGTGCTCCAATGCTTCTAGAGGAGGCGTCAGTGAACAGTTTGCTATGTAAGAGCATGACTCTGGCAATCAGGTAGAGTCTTAAGAACATTGGTATAGATAAAATAATGTCCACGTCAGCAGTGGTAGTGGAAGGGGTATAGGAGAAGGCAAGCCGGGCTGTCCATGTGAACGTGTAATTCCCAGGTATGGGATGGATAGCACACACCAGTATTTCCAAGCAGATAAAGAAAATACGCTCATAAGTCATGGCTATTCTCCAGTCATCTGCTCCATTGTCCACCATGAATAACTGAAAAAATAAAGTAGAAAATCAGCTTCAGTATGGCATGAATGGTCTACAAGTGACACTGTAGATCTTAACAAGACATAACAGATGATTTTAGCAATCATAGCGACCTAGAGGGTAGAAATGTTCAAGCCTAGCCGGGTGTACTGTTTTTATTAAAAAAAATCCTGGTACCATAAGGGAACTTCATTTTTGTAAAAATTAAATCTAAAAATGTGCTACACCAGAGCTAGCTCAGAATCCTGGATAAGCAGAGGAGTCACATTGTTTTAAAATAAGAGGTGTGGGCTTATCAATAATGAAACCTTTTCAGATGAAGTACAAATAGACTTGCCTGATAAATGGCCCTCTGTAGAAGACTGGATTCCAGGCATCACAAAACTCTGAGCACCCAGGGTGAGATCTGTTTGGAGTGCCTCTGAAATCACTGAGTTACAACCGCTAATGTAACAGTGCATGAGTATTATTACAACAAACTCTACTCTTAGCTTGAGAAAATCACAAGAAACCAGAGAAAAATGTGGCAGAAACATTTCTTCCAGTTTCCTTACACTATTCAGTTTTGTTTGGTTGTTTTGCTTTATGTTTTTCTGGTTTTTTATTGAGGCAGGGTCTCACTCTGCAGTTCAGACTGGTCTGAATGTTGCCCAGGAGCTGGCCTCAAACTCAGTAATCCTTTTACCTCAGCCTCCCAAGTGTTGGGATCACAAGCGTGCACTGCCAGTACACCTGGCCTGCTACTCAATTTTCTATTCTATTGCCTTGTCTAATTATTCATTTTCAAGATTTCTTTAATAAAGATTCCTTTTTCCTATTTCTGTCACTTTCCTACCACAATGAAAGAAGACAAACCAAGAATAAGAAAGAATGTCTTTCTCTCTTCCTTGGCTGTTTGTAAACAAGTCTATCGGGCCTCAGCAGTCCACAAATAACCGGCAGCATTTGGAAATGTGTGGTATCTTTTCTGGCTGTCACGATGACTTGTGGGGGCTACTGGCATTTCAGGCCAGGAAGCCATGGGTGCCAACCATGCTGCAGTGCTGGAGTCCCACGCACGAGGGGACCTGTCTGCCCAGAATGCCAATAATGCTCTCCCACTGAGAAAGACGTCATGTTCTCTGCCTTCTGCACAGGAGCCAACTCAGGCAGGAAGCCCAAAAGGAAAGCAGCCCAAACCAGAGCCGTGTACTCTCAGGTAAAACAGTCAGGATGAGGCAGGAGGGGCATATTCGCCAGCCGCTGTGTCCCGCGTGCACGGCTCCTCCAGGGTCGGGAAAGCACCTTCTCCCTCACCGGCGTGGTGCGGGTCCACATTCCCACTTAATCACCCTGTAGCTGACAGCTCCTCCTGTGATACTACTCAGGCTGGTTGCTACCTCGGTGTTCCTTTGCAAAAATGGGAGGACAAAAGCTGCCAGTTCCTTCTGGTACCTCAAGGAGGTGGACAGGCAGCACCATCTCTTCCGAAACACAGCACAATTTTGATTGTGTTTTCTTCAGCAAACTTGACCTTGAAAAACTCAGTGGCTTGTGAAAGTCAAACCCAGCTCCACACAGGCCAAGAATCATCAAGACTCCCACAGCGCCACAGGTGCAGCAGACTGAGGGCACTTCCAACAGGGGCTCCACGTGACAGAAGGCCCCGCTCCTCTGGCTTCAGGGACTCTCCCTGTCCCACCTCCTCTCACCGCCGCCCTTCCCCTCATGGCGCTCTCTGCCAGGTCATCTGGCTTCCTCTCCAATCTCACTATGTTCTGCAGCTTCTGCGGGCCCTGGCAGGTAACTCCCAACCCGGACCTGGGAGTACAGACTGGAGCAGGTGGAGTCAGACCTACACCCACCTGTGGCCCCAAGGTCAGGTGAGCCGCAGTGTCCCCATCACTGTTCCCTTGTCTCCAGAATGTATTTCCCTCAAAGGTCACCTGCTTCCCGCACCTGGCACCCACTTTTTCCTCCATCAGAGTGAATACCTTTCTCTGTAGACATGAGTCACAAACACACCCACATCTATAACCTTCTCTCAGTTTTCTTCTCTTTCGCTTCACATGTTCTAAAGCGAAGTTACCCCAAAACCCAGCTCTGCTGCGGAGAGGCTCCTGCCGCTGCTTCCTCTCTCTCAGCCAAGTACACAAACCAGATCCAACCTACCACCACCTAAAACTAAAACAAAACAGGCCAGAAACCAGGGGGAAACTGGCCCTGCTTTGCCGCTCCAGCCTGTTTGTCAGCTCACTTTTCCTTCTTGTGGACACGGCCACCCTCAGTCCACTAACACACAAGACCTCCTTACGATGAAATCCAGTCCTCCCATTTGGAATGTTAATCTTACGCCCCGTTGTTCCTTCCTTCCTGAAAAACATCTCTTCCCTTAGCCTCTGCGACATACAGCCTTATTCATCTGCAGCCGCCCCCAGGGATCCCAGGTCTTGGCCCCCTCTGCCGAGTCATTGCGGTTCACCCCGACTCTACACCCTTCTTGGTGGCTCATCCTCTCTTTCATTACCAGCCTCCTTTTGGAGACCATATCCCACCATCCAGCGAGATGCAAAGTACATAATCCAATAGATTCCCTTCCAAATTAAAACTAGCCAAAATCTCTGCCTTCTGGGGTCAGTCTAATCTACACCCCCAGAGGACAGGGGCTGTGTAACCTGCTCTTCCTTACATTTCCCGTTGACTGTAGATTCCAGAACACAACCTGAATCCTGTATCTGTGTCTTCTCGATCCCGTGCTATGGTCTGTAAAGTCTCCATCTAGCAATTCTTGAAGGAATAAGACCACACTTTGTGTCTCCTTCCTGAGAATGTAGTCCACATCTCAACCATATTTCAGCACCTTTCTTTGTTTCAACATGACTCTTATATGTGCCTCTCACTGAGGTTGTCACAGGGAAACACAATGTTTATGAAATTGTTACCCAGCCCGTCTCTGATGCTCGCTGAGCATCAGAACCACAGGGAACTAACAGAGGATAACAAATGCTTGTCGGAGGAGCGGATGCATCTCACTAATCACTATCCCAGTCAACAGATAAGTCTTGATGTTCACTAAATATGACTGTGGAAGTTAAAATACTAACAGAATTCAAGTAAATCCATAGTTTTCAAATGTATAGAGAATACATCCTACTCAACAACAATTCACTGCAGCAGCATAACTTTTGATTCTATAGGAACTCCAGGTAACTTTGTTCTTTGGTAAGTTCCCCGGAAACGTGTTCTAGTTTATCATTTCCTTTTACGGTACGGCATTTCAACACCTGAAATGATTTTATTTTTGGTTTTGTTCTATCCTAGCATATGTTTAAATGTTAAGTTGAAGAAATGCTTTATCCTGCTTGCCACATAGTCCCCATCCTAGACACTGACTGCTTATTTGTTTAGATGTTTAGAGAACACATATCCAGAATACAAAGTATTACACATATGTACTGTGCTACATGCCAACCGCATGATAGGTTTCACATAAGACACAGTCGATCCACCAAAACTACTATGACTAGGAAGCAAAGACAAAGTGAAGAAAGCCTACATGAAGCAATTTTATGAAGTAATCAAGTCTTTGGACAAGGCTAGGAAGGAAACAAACAAGAAATGAAGTAGAAAACAACCTTGCAAATGAGAAGGGGACCAAGAGATGTACAGAAGGACAGGGAGGAGAAGGAGAAGATAAGGGGGTAAAAAAAAGACTTAAAATGCATTCCCAAGACAAATGGAGTCAATGTGTAGGACAAACATGTACTGATACAAACTAAAAATTGAAAGAAGAAATGGAGCATTAGAAATTAGACCGGGCAGCAAATGTGATTCTCAGGGAAGAGTTGGACAGAAAGAAGTACCATTTATAAAGCAAGTCCCAAGTAACAACTCCCACTCACATAATAGCAAGGGAAATAATGTCCTGCTTAGGAAGATAGCACAAGCAAAGGCCAGGCTTTATAAAGGTTTGCATACTTAAGTAAATAAAGAAACACTACAATGGCTAAAGCTTAATGATCAGGGCAGTGTCAATGCAGCAGTCATCAGCCATGACAGCCAATGGGTTTCATCCCAAAGGCAGTGGGAAACCCTCAAGGACATAAAGTGGGAAAGTGACATGACTTAAAGCTTGAAGGTTCCTCCTCCCTGCTACAGGGAGCCAGAGACTTAAGTATGAAGGACAAAAGTTAGGAAGTTCTCCTGTGTTGGATTAGATGTATTCCTGTGACTGGAGCTAGGTACTTTCATGTGAATGGAGAAAGTGCGCTCACTGGATATAAGACTTGGGGATCTTGCTAGGATTTTTAAATGTGCTGTGAGAGAAATAAAATAAAACACTCATATTTAATGAGTTTCTCCCTTAAAAACAGAGTGGATGCAGGTGCCATTTTGTGAGAACATTTCCTAGGCCCTAAGGGGTGAAGGAGGTAAAAAAGCTACTGTTGCCTGGGTATTAGGTCTAAGTAGGTGGTAAGATGTACCGATCCCACCGAGAAGTCTGGACCACTGAAATAAATGTGGGGGTAGGTGGCATCAGCACACAAGTAGTTTTATGAAATCAAAGGAAAAATTAGAGAAAGTGCTGAGGAAAGGACAAGACAGTACACAGGTCAAGTTCAACAGAAGCCCATATGTGGTGGAAAGCTGGTAGAGGAAGTAAGATTAACCGATTAACCGTCTATGAAGCAGGAGTAAAAAAAGTGAAATCCTAGGAGCCAAGGATGCCAGTCATCAATTAAACCACAAACACAATTTACCAGATTGAGAGATGTATTACCACTCTACATGGACAATGGAAATATTCTAAATCACACAAACATACAACAGCTTCTTCAATGTCAACTATTAAAATCCAACTGGAGAAATACACTGTTACATCCCACCTAGCCTTTATAGTGTGTATGATCTGTTTTAAATTGACTTGTAAGGGAGTTAAAGTCGTCAGAAAGACAGACAGTAAATCCTATCTATTTTCATTTTTCACTCTGATATTCTTAAGGAAGACTTGAGGGCAAAAGTATGACAGTTTAATCTGTTTTAATTCTACAGCTGTGGATAATGCTCTTCACGAGAGGTCTCAAGTAACCTAGAGGCATAACAAAGAGCATGCCCTCAGAATATATCCCAGCACAAGCTTCCGTTTCCCAGGATTAACCGACACTGTCTAACACTGGCTGGCAGAGTCCTCAATAGAAGGGGTGTGGAGTCAGAGGCCGGAGCCTGTCACATGAGGCTCCCCGAAGGGCACCACTCAGTATAAACTGAGGCTTACATCAAGTAGTTTTCATCAGATATTTAAGAGATATGGTGCAGGTAGAATAGAAAAATTCCAAAAAGGAAGATAAACAATGCTAAAGCAGCAGCCTTCATTGATTTTAAAATAGATTAATGATTAAAATCATGTGGTGCCGGCACAAAAAGTAATGGAGAGGCCAACAGAACAGAACAGGAAGTCCAATATACACTACATACACTGGGAATTTTGTAACATTAGTTCAAAAGATTCAGTTTATTGAAAAATGATTTGAAAACAACTAACCAGTCATCTTGGGAAAGGTAAAGCTGAACCTAAGCTTCAGACTCAGTATAAAGTACCAACACAATTTTCAAGTATATGAATGGTCTAGATTCAAAAATGAACCTATTAGCATTCCACAATCTTGGGGAAAGAAAGGCCTTTGAACTCTGACACAAACCTCACAGCCTTCAAAGATTGATACGCTGGACTCCATTGAACTTTTATTCTTTGCTCTGACAAAATCAGGATAAACAGAATAAAAAAGACAAACATTAAACTAAGATGAAAGTGTTCAAAACAACTATCACAAATGACTCATTTCTTCAACATTAGAAGTTTCTACATATTCTTAAGAAACAGCACAATATACAAATGAAGAAAAGATACAGCATTTTATCATCAAAAAGGAAATTAAAACGGTCCTTAAACCTTAAACCTTTTGAAAAGGATGCCTAACCTCTTGAGATGAGATCCTTTTTTTTTCAACTTGGACAAAAGACTAGACGTAGCACAACATGCAACACTGCTGAAGATGTGAGCAGCAAGATTATACACACACACACACACACACACACACACACACACAAACACATATATATATATCTCGTGTCTGACCATGTAAACTGGCTGGACTCCTGAGGTAGGCAGCTGATTATATGGGTAAAAATCCACATCCTCTTCCGCTATTCAACTCCATGGCCTTAGAATAAAATTCTCTGTATCAACATATTTATACATGCTGTGATACCCAGTGAATAGATATGGTTAATTTTTACAAAACTGTTTCTCTAAAGACTGGAATAATCTGAAAACTCAAACAAGGAGGTGGATTATGGAAATTACAGTTCAAAATGTAAACTGTGTATTACTGAAGAGAGCAGGCCAGCAATTTTTTTTAAAGTATGTGCTACCATTTGTAGATTAAAAAGGAAAAATTTGTATTTTATGTGCATAAAAGATCTCTGAAAGAAGAGTCTAGAAACTAATGGCAAGAAATAAATTTAAGAGGGTGAATTCAAGGCTTGAGAACTGGAAATGGAAGGGAAATTTAAATAACCTTCAATGTTTATTTTGAAATTATGTGAATATTTAATACTATTCTCATAATAATAATGATGATAACAATAAATCAGGGAAATTGTTTTTAATAAAGAAAAGAGAATGGGAATAAGGTCACTGAACATTCAGATACTGTCTACTGGAGCAACAATGCAAAACAAGAAAGTAGTAACTGACGTTATGAACTACAAATCTAATGCAAATGCATGCAGCCAATTTATAGCTAAATTATTCTGTTTGCCAAGGCCAAACTTTGAACCATTATGTTACATAACTGTTTTCAGCAGCATAAACAAAAATAGGTAAGATCTTCTGGTTAATATTTAAACCAAACAGTCAACAAAAATAAGCTTTCTAAAAAAAAAAAAAAATCCACCTGTTGAATGAGTCTATAAAGTTCTGTTATGAAGTTTAAAAGCACCCCTCCCAGTACTTGATGAGGATAGAACCAACATAAAAGAGTCATTTATATTTGTGTTTATGTTTATATTTAAATATACGCTGATGAATGATGCTGCAGAAACATAAATACAGTGGAGGTGGTCAGAAGAGCCTATACCACACAACATGGCTCAGCGTTCTTCCCACCTTTAGCACACTTGCTGTATAGAATCTTTACATAACTCACGACTCTGAACGTTCAAGTTTAGCTTTAAGGCATTTCAGGCACAATGACTTGAAAAAATATATAACAAAGTATATTCATTCAAGAAAGAGCATTCTTTCACAGTAACTAGGTTTTGGATGTAGTATGGTGAAAAATTCACTCAGAGGCAAGATAGATAATGATCTATTTTTTTTAGCATCCTAAAATTTTAGCTTATTAGTACACGTGGGCAGTACATAACACATTCCTTGTGTGAGAGTGACATGTGTACCCATTTAGCCTATCTTAACTTGTTTCTTCATCCTCTTTCCCTTTCTTCCTTCCCTCTTCTTCCACCCATTTCAATTCCTTTCCTTTTTCTTTCCCTCTGTACACGTTCACAGCACACACTTACATTCCTCGTGTGGAGTTAGTACACGTCCATAACACATTCCAATTCTTTTTTTTTTTAAGGTTTTTTGAGATAGGGTCTCACTTTGTAGTCCAGGCTGGCCCTGAGCTCAGCCTCCAACTCACATCACAGCAATCCTCCTGCCTCTGCCTCCGGAGTGCTGGGATTACAGGCATGAGCCACCATGCCTGGCACTGTGGTATGTGGTACTGGTTGCTGCTGGGTGTGAATCTCCACACCCAGTACTGTATATGGTTACTGAGGATCGAACCTGGGTCCTTGCACTTGCAAGACAGGCGCCGGAACCACTGAGCTAAATGCCCGGCCCTATTTTTTTTTCTTAATAAAGTATTACCAAGACTCATCCCAACAAGGAAGTTAGACCACAGTGGCCACGCACAGTCTAGGTCAAAAACAGACCAGAAGAGACTTTTCCTCCCATCGTGTTGGGATTTCCTCCAAGATCGTCACCCCAGAACCACGGAGAAAAACAAATAGATATTAAAGTAACATTTAGAATTGACCATTCCTGACCAAAACTCAGGAGAAAGTGGCAAATCTGGTGTCTGTCTTACTTCACCATCCATCCTGTGGTCTTTCCTTCCATCACTTCATGCTGTACTAAAATTTTTCTGCATCCAAGAAAAATCTGAAAACTACTTCAGTAAAGTATTAACTGCTAAAATGTCAACTCCTCTGGGAGAAAAGGATAAAGGGAAAAACTTGCTTCAATGTGGCAAACTAAAGTTCAGATCCTAGATATGCTAAAAACTTGTTTATATGACTTTTGGAAGTCATGTCACTATGGTGACTTATTTCTATCATCTGTAAAATGTAAATAATGTTATTCTGTATATCTGAAAGTAGTAATAGAAAGGAACACATATCTTCTGTTGTGGGCAATATTACTAAGTTATTAACATAATATTCTCACTTTTCTTCTCCCTTGCCCATCTCTGAAAAATAGCTAATTTCCCATACTCTTTTGCAGCTATATTTGTTCATGTGATGTAGTTCTGACCTGAAGTCACAAGCAAAGGTTACTAGAGAGTTTAGTAGAATGTCTTTGATTTTTGGGATAAAAATTGCAAACATGGCTGACATAGCCCTCTTCCCTCCCTTCCTCCAGCCCCAAGTACAGTGAACCCTCAAGTTACAACCAGCCTAACATACAAAAAACCTGAGTTAATTAGGTAATGGAAGATTTATCTGCCTATTTTTATCTACTGCATGTACCCAGGTACGTGATCTCAACTGTACTGACTCACAATCAGTTGGAGTTACAATCAACCCTCTGAACAGACTGAGTTCACAAGTCAAGGGTCCACCATACAATACCTGGACTTGCAGCAGCCATCTTGTGACACTGAGAAAAAGGCCAAAGTAATTATCATAATGCTACCTCTGACACCTTAAGCCACTGAGCCAGCTACCACTTATACTATTTAAACCATTGTTAGATGCATTCCATGCTATTTAAGCAGCTGAAGAATATATACTGAATTCAGCATACGTTGTGCTGTATAAAGATCTATCAAAGATTAGAAAAATTACTTAACTGAAACACTTTATGGGGGGGCAACCAACAATCTAAAAGGAATGCATCTTAAATATTGGAACTTAAAGTATAGTAATGCTGAGTGGTGGAGTTATTTCTGGGTGAGTCGTTTTGTTCATGCCTTTCAAATATCAACCAGCTGCTCTGAATATCTGTTCGTGTGACTCACAGGAAGCACACATTTTGGAGCCAGGGAAGCTTGGATTTAATATGTAGCTTGACCACATTCTAGCTGAGTGGTTTGGGCAATATATCTGATCTCTCTGAATTTCAATATGTTTATTCAAAATGTATATACACACATGCATTTTTTAAACTTACCAACCTTAAATGGTTATTACAAAATAATACTTGCTCTGCTGACCCTAGTAAAAGCAACTCTGCAAATACATAATGGTATTCCATGGATCCTGAAGAAGTACAGGTGCATAAGTTAAAAGTTAGGAAAATGGGAAAATTAGCAACAAAAGAGAAGGAAGAGAAATTGATAATGAAAGAAAGTAAATTCAGTACCTAACAGAGATCTAGAAATTTCATTTGTACCTATTTTGTGGGAAAACAATCTGAACAATAATTAGTTTCTAAAATTTTCTTCCTCTGACAAGAACTATCTGAAGACCAGAACTACCGAGTTATCCACTTGGACCCAGAAACAGAAAAGGCTCTTATAAATTCACATTGTGGTGGTCTTAGGAACTAAGTAAAACCTCTACCTGATTCTTCCACATGGCTTCTCACAACGAGGTTCTCACCTCTATAACCACACAAAGGCAGGTTACATACATGGATGTATAACTGGGTAATTATTTCAGAAACTGTCTCTGCAAGTTACTTTTAAATTCCTGAGGATGGAATAATCACTTTGATTATTGCTTCTCTCAACAAAATGATGTCACAGAAAGCACGAGAGTGGATGGCTTATGATTCTGTGCTGAGAACATAGAGAAAAGCAGATAAACATTTGATTCAGGCAATTCATGACCGATTAGCTCTCTGATCGCTGAGAAATTGCAGATCTCTGACCTGCACCTTCACTGTTTGAGGAGGCAGCCAAATGGGAGTGTCTCTTCTAGGACAGAAAGAACAGAAGACTGAGTGGGATGGAGCTGAACAACTGTCAGTATCATTCACACTAGTTCATTTCAGTACTGTGTCAACAGTTGGTCTCCAGTAAATATGATTTTAACTAACAGTGAAATGAGAAGGGAAAGAAAGACACAAAAGCCAAGGTCATCAGTCATAGCTTCTAGAATGTATGAAAATTAAGACTACAGGAAACTCAATTTCCACAGTCAGTTTTTTAAACTTTTTTACTGACATGTGTATTTTAACTTTCTATAAACTTTGGTAAACATCTTCAAGTCACTACTGGAAGTAGATGCAATTCATTTTTGGAAAATTGTAACTAAGTCTAGTAAACCTCAAAGTCAGAGATAATTCATTTGATTCCAAAAATGTAATCTAGATAATAAAAACCATTATTTATACACAGGAAAGTAAGAGCTCAAATTATCATTATTTATAGATAACATGATACTCTATATAGCACACCAAAAGAATTCCATCAGAAACTCTTAAAGTATCTTCAGCAAAGCATCATGATGCAAGATAACACACAGAAAAATTGTTAGCATTTATGTATAACAACAATCAATGGGGTGAGAAGGAAATTTTTATGAAAATACCATTCACAATCACTCCAAGAACAAGGAAGTGTTTAGGAATTAAACAACTAAAGAAGTGAAAGAACTATACAAAGAAAACTAGAGTTCTCTGAGAAAGGAGACTGAAGAAGAGATAACAAAATGGCAAGATGCCTGCTTCTTCTAGATGGGTAAGATCGGTATTGTCCAAATGGCCACACTCCCAAAACTGTTACACAGATTCAAGGCAGTCCCAACCAAAATGCCAACAGCATGCAACAGTAAACTAGGGAAAACAATCCCCAAATTCATACACAATCAGAAGACACCCAGAATAGCAAACGCAATTTTAGGACATAACAACAAAGAAGGCAGGGTGTGGATACCTGACCTCAAGCCATACTACAAGGAAGTAGTGTTAAAAAGGTGGCACTGAACAAAACACACATATGGATCAATGGAACAGAACTGAGGATACAAAAACCTCCCAGACATATCACAATATTTAACCTCTGACAAAAGGTCCCAAAATATGCTGTCGGCATACTCAGCAAATGATATTGAGAACACTGGTTATCTGTGTAAGAATGAAAGTAGACCCTTATCTCTCACTGTAAACTAAATTAAAATAAAAATAGATCAAAGTTCTAAACAGTAGAGCAGAAATATTAAACCTTTTGGAAGATAATGTAGGTAAAACACATTGAGACATATGTTCAGGAAAGGATTTTCTAAATAGAACCTCACAAGAAATAGTAGCAAAAATTAACAAATGGGATTACATCATAATAAAAAGAATTCTTACAGAAAAAGAATCAATTAGCAAAGTGAAGAGACAAGCTACAGAATGAGTAAAAATTTTTGTCAACTATTCCTCAGACAGAGGACTAGTATTTAGAATATACAAAGAACTGAAAAAAAATTCTCAGCCACCTAAAACTAAACCGCCCAGTCAAGAAATGGGCTAAAGACACAAACTGACACTTCTCAGAGGAAGAAACAGAAATGGTCAACAAATACATGAAAAGATGTTTAACATCTCTGGCCATTACAGAAATGCAGATTAAAACAATAATGCTAAGATCTCATCTACTCCAGCAAGAATAGCAATTGTAAGGAAATCAAACAATAACACACACTGGCATTGCTGTGGGGAAAAAGGAACTTTCTTGTATTGTGGGTGGGGATGCAAACTAATACAACGATTATGAAAATCAGTAAGAAGATTTCTCAAAGAAGTGAAATTAGAAATTCCATACAGCACAGCTATCCCCCTGCTAGCTAAACTAGCTGTTTAGCTGTTAATTAAAGTTAACACACTATAGCCATACACAGATACCAGTGTTCATAGCAACACAATTCATAGTAGCTAAATCCTTAAAGCAGCCTGTATACCTGTCAAGGGAGGATTAAACAATGAAAATGTGCTATTTATATACAATGTAATGTTTCTTGGCCCAAAAGAACAGTACATGAGACATTTTAGGAAAATGGATACATCTTTAAAATATAATGTTGAGTGAAATAAACTAGACACATAGCTTAAGTATCATAACATTTGAGTGAGGCAAAGAACAAATAAGATGGCAAAGGATGGATAGATGGAAAAAAAAGGATCAATCGCTTGGAATAGGGAAGTGGACGAAGGGAAGAACAGAGCAGTAGGAGAAGAGAAAGGGGAAATGAGAAGACTAAAGATGTGCCATGTACAGGGACCTAATAACTCCAATTAATGCAAACACTACATTCCATAACATGAGCTGAGACAACCAATATCAAAAGAATGAAAAGAGTGAGAGGGGAACCGGAGGAGGAGCAGCAAGAGGTGAGAAACAAAAGGAGATTAACAAAGAAAAAGTATAATATATACCTGTAAACCCAGGATGACTATAAACTGCATGAATTGCAAACATGTACTAATAAAATAAAAATTAAAAAACTTTAAACAAAAATGATGGGCATTATGTTATATTCCATGAGCACTGATGATACAATATGAAAACGCTGTCATTTTTCTACATATATTTTGAAAAAGAGTACAAAGAAAATCTGTGCATTTTCATCCAAAGCACTGCAGTTAATATTGCTATCCAGTGAAAATGTACTCACATCACTTTCACTGTTTTAAGTAGTTAAAAGCTAGCTAAAGCCACTTTACACTTATTAGCACATTGGACCTGGTAAAAGTCTAATTAAAGCACAAGCAAGTGAAAAATTCTCATCATGGTCACCACCCTGAGTGACTGAAAAAACCTGAAGCCAAAGTCCAAGTCTTCCGGCCTTCACATCATTTGATGAAGGCATAACGCTGCCCAAAGAGATGGTGGCAAACCCAAGATTTACAAAGCAAATCAATGCTTTCCCTCTAATTTACACTGTGACTTTTACAATGTCTTATCTGTCCTCTTTGATGCTCCTGGAATTCCTGCTTCTCTGACAGGAGCAAATAATGAAACCTCCCAGCTGCACTCAATCTCCTGCAGGAACAGAAACAGACCACTTCCTAGGTTAGCCTTCTTTCCCATGAGATCATTATCCAGAAAACTTTCAAACTTAAGTTGTAGAGAGCCAGGGATTTAGCTCAGCGGTTCCGGAGTCTACCTTGCAAGTACCGGGGTGCATTCCCAAGTAACCACTTAGAACAAAACTGGGTGTGGAGACTCACACCAACCAGCAATCAGTACCACATACCACTGTGCAGGGTGTGGTGGCTCACACCTGTAATCCCACTACTGGAGAGGCAGAAGCAAGAGGATCGCTGTGAATTGCGACTGAGCTCAGGGCCAGCCTGAACTACAGTGCAACACCCTGTCTCAAAAAAACAAAACCAAACAAAATAAAAAAACTTTAGTTGTATAGAAACTCACATTCCACCTACTATGTGACATAAAATTTGAAAACTGTTTTAAAGTAAGCTGAACTTGCTAAGAATACAGGGACTCCTCTGCCCCTATCATGTATATTAATTCATAGAAAGCACATAATTGAACAAGTTGCATGTAATTATCTTTCCCTTCTTATCTAGATGAAGAAACTGAAACCCAGTGTAAGGAACTTGTTATGAGTAACTGTACTAAAGTGTAGGGTTGAGACAGGAACTCAATTTGGCTTTAGAACTTAAATCTACAACAGGTAGAGTGCTACTCACTATGGACTCATCCAGGGTGAAATACTTTTAGAAAGAACAAAGAGACAATGACAGTGACAATGAAGGAACTTCAGTTTAGTATTTAGGACATTAGCTCTCATCAAAGGACAGACAAAAAGTACAATCGGGAAGAAAAGACGTAATTGCAGGAAAAAAAGTTTTATCTAGTAAATCAGTTGCAGCAGGAAATTCTGACAGAAACACTCAAAAGAAGTAGCAAAGAACGCAAAAACTCAAACAGATCTGAATTCACTTATTGCAGAACTTTACAATGGAACATACCTGGACCAACAAATAATATCCCCGCAT
>PVIR01009146.1:0-54230 GCA_004026965.1 Petromus typicus | reverse complement strand
CTTGAGGACACAGCAGGAGCTACAGGGTGGCTTCGCTGGTCCACAGCACACGGGGACTCTGATGCCCTGTAGGCAGGAAGAGCATGTCCCGGTGTCCCTCACACCAGCAGGGTCCAGGGAGCCCACAGCCTGTAGAACCAAGCCAGGAGGGAGACCCATGCTGCTGCACCTCCGCACCCAGGCGGGGTCTCTGGCAGAGGCTCTGGTGCCAGCTCTGGGCCCAGCCAGACTGGTGTGGGTCCTGGGACCTTCTCTTCTGCAGCGTGTGACCTCGGGTTGTCCTGATCTTCTCTGCACCTTGGTGGCCTTGTCTGTCTGGCTGTGTGATGTCAAAAGAAGCTTGTGCCTCATCGCAGAGCACTGGAGACAGCTGGGGACGGTGGCTGCTTCCCTTCTGTGCATCTCTGGGACCAGCCAGCCCTGGGTCGTTTCTGTGGACCCTGGAACCTTGCCCACTCTCACTAGTCACTCAACACAGCCTGCTGGACCTGTGACCTGCTTATCTGCGGTGTAGCTTTGATCTCTATGGGGACAGGGCACCATGTGTTTGTCCTCTGCCATGCCCCCGAGGCTCCAGTGAATGTCTGTCCATAGCCAGTGCATGAGAATTAGTTGTCCAGTAACTAAGAAAACAAACTGGTTGTTTCTCTGGATGGCTCAGGAGTCTCTGTCTTCCTTCCACATCAGTGCCCCCCTCTCCTCCTGCACCTGGGAGGGCATGCTCCTTTTGACCTGGCCCAAGCTGCTAGAAGCCTTGGGTTTGGGTCTGCCTCAGCTGCTCAGTGTCTTCTGTGTGCCTTTCTCTCCCTTTCCACACAAGGAGCAGGCCTCTGTGACCTACAATGTCTCACTGTGGGCCAGGCTGTTTGTACTGCTCCAGACACTTGGGGCTATGTTGAAACTGGGCAGTATGTTAACATCTGCTTCCTCACCTTCAAAGGCCAGAGGTCTCTTAGCTGCAAATGTGACAAATTCTGAGACAAGAGACTGGGGGTTGCATGCCTGCTAGAGCAAGTCCCCGTCAGGCAGCTGCTTCCCTATGTCCCACAGCCATGGTGTCACTGCAATGTTTTGGAGTTAGGCTTAGGTACAGATCATGCTCTCCACTCACTGTCAGTCAGACCTGTCACTTCCCTGGATGGCGAAGTTCACTTGGGTAAAACACAATGAACAGTGTCATGCGCTCCCCAGCCTGGGGGCCGAGAGATAGGTGTCCTCAGGTCAGGCAGGTCTGGAAGGAGGTGAGAGTGAGTGTGTTCGCATTTCTGCTTTACATTAAGAAACACCGGAACATCTTGCCTAGGTCCTCGGTGATGCCCTTGGGTCCACAGTCCACCCATCACTGCATCCTGTAATTAGTCCGCAGTTCCGCGGTTCCAGCCCCTTTTGCTATCTCTGCTTCTCTGCCCTGGCTCGGGCCTTATTACTTCATCCTATGAGGGGCTCCCAGCCTCTGCTCTCTTCTTCCCAGGTCTTCATCCCCAGCCTTCTCAGCATCCTTGCTGCCCCTCACTCTCAAGTCCTCTAAATTCACTTGTGTCTTCAACTGAAGCCCTTAACTTGAAGCTCCCACGAACCTTTATGAACTTGAGGGTCCATCTAGAGGTGGGGCTCTTCTCCAGAGCATGTTAGAAGCTGGCTTAATAGAGATCTAGAGCTTTGGAGATCTGATTCCAAAACTGTGAGAGCCAGTGTGAGCTGGCACTGTGGATCCACCAGCCCAACACTCCTGCTCCTCACTTCTCCCCTCCCCTCATGTGACCCATGTGACCCTGGCCCGATTCTTCTTCTCCATACTGAAAAGCCCCCTCTCAGGGGTGGGGGGAGGTTTCTGGTTACCCCAGTGGACAGCACCGCTCTTCACAGGGTGGCTGGACTGGACTTTCTGTTGTAAGCAGGACGCTCTTCATGCTGGTCAATGAGGCAGGAACCATTTTCTGTCATCTTGCCATTTCTCCTGGTTCTCATGCCTCCAGCTGAAGAGCCAAGAGGGAGATAGCAAACCTGTCTGAGCCCGTGACAGTACCAGCAGCTGCTGCAGCGGGTGGCACATGCGCTGTAGGATGGCCACTGCCAGGCGAGGACATTCAGGGCTGCTGTGTCATCGTAACAGCAGGGCACTCACGTGTCTCCAGACACTGTTGGCTTTCTCAGCCAAGACGGAGCAGCTCTGCATGTTAGGTGTGGTGCTGTGTCAGGCTGGTGGGACTGGAGAAGCCACTGCCTGCTGGGTGGGGCAAGGGTCACAAGTTACATGTGAGAGCAGAGCACAAGAGATTCCTGTGCCCACCGCGATAGACCCAGTGGCCGCACCACATGGCCGTTGTTCTAATCAAAACACTGGCATCTGACATGCAAAATGCCCCCAATTATAGTGATTGGGCACAAAAGGAATGTCACGAGGCTGCTGGTCCAGTGAGGCTTGGGGCCAGGAAGAGTGGGCACAGCCTCAGGAGGTTCTGAGCTGTGCCAGTGGGCAGGCTTGGCTGTGGGCTATGCAGGGCATCACTGGTTACCAGGCCAGTGGTATGAGCCCTGGAGACCTCGGCGTTTAGCTCAGGAGCTGCCCCCAGGGGCACGGCCTCCATACTGGGAGGTTGAGCAGTGAGGGACTCCCTCCTCTCTGCACTCTGGGGTGCCCATAGCAGCAGATGCTCTTTTGGGGCTCTTCTAGCTTGATGAGCCTTCAAGAAAGCGCCTCACATATGAGGCAGCTGTGCCCGGCAAAGTCTCCACTGCAGTCGAGAGCCCCCACTTCCTGATGGCACGTCCCCAAAAGTTCCCAACTGGTGTTTTTTGGGTGCCAGCGCCTCATCACTCCCCTCCCCAGGCTGACCTGAGTTTTCAGCAATAAACTCACCTTCTCCTATGGCGGGAATGTAGGCCTTTACCCAGGAGTCAAGGTCACCTGTCTTCCCGTGGGGAGACAGAGGGAGTCAGAGCCAATCAGAGCCAGGCTCCTCGGCTTCTGTCCTGTAATGGGGGATCCAGGCAGGAGCAGCCTGGGTGTTGGTCCCCGGAGATCCCTGCCTTCGATTAAACACCTGCCTCAGCATCGGAGTCCTGGCGAGCTCCAGCCTCCCCTTCCCTCGCCTCCAGGACTTCAACCGATTCCCAGAGACTGGATCTTCCCTGCCTGAGTTTCTGGGGCAAGAGGACATGGACAGTGGACCTGGACCTTTCTGAGTGTGGCCCGTGGCACGGTCTGCAGGGAAACTGGGCACCCTTTCCTTCTTGGGGCTTTTGCCGTGTGGACCAAAATGGCACCTGGCAGGGTCTCCGATTCAGTCCTATAAAGTGGAACATTCCAGAAAAAGCATTCTCCACCACAAGCCTCAGTTTCCCTTTGTAGGGAAACTAAAGCTAAAAGAGTGACAAAATGTCAAAGAGGAGAAAGTGGATCTGGACAGGGATGCTAAGCCCTCTAGGAGCTGTGTCTCTGTCCATGGTGCTGACCGGCGCCAGGCTTGGTTCTGTCCTAGCTGGTGCTGTCACTTTTGGGGTAGTTTCCCAGGAGGCTTTGGACTGGTGATGGTATAGCATCAACTAAGGGGTTGGGGACAGGTGACAGTGTGGGCGACACCATCAGAGTGGCCATCAGAGCCCAGAATTGTAGGGAATGCTAGCTTTGCTCATTCTCTAGGTAACCAAGCAATTTTGTATTTTTCTTTTGGAAATTCAGGAAAAATGTCTTACCCTGGATCCTCCCCCTGCTGCTCACTGTAGACTAGAATCCTCCTCTTGACTCCCCAGAAGTCAGTGTGGTCTCACTTCTGACTCCCATAGTCAGTGTGGCCTCACTTCTGACTCCCAGCCTGACATTTCCTGGAAGCCCTCCTGACTGGCCCAGCAGAGCCAGCCATTCTGTCTTCTGTCCCTCTTACATGTCATGTAAACTTCCCATTGCTCTCTCTCTCTTGACGGGTCACTTCCAGGGGCCAGACACTTTCTCTTTGTGAGCTTTAGCCTGAGCTCTGGGATCAGAGTGGACCGAGAAGGCTGGAGATGCATTGTGTGGAGAATCCTTCCCCAGCACCACACCTGTCCAGGTCTGGGGCCCCTGCTTTCCATTCTGCCAGAAAGATAACAACTCTGCGGCTCCTCCCCCACACCTGCTCCACCCCTGTCTCCCAGTCCCTGTCACTCAGGCTGGCTTTGTGCACCACAGTTCCCAAGCCGTGTTGGGTATGGTGAAGATGTTCCCAGCTTTGCTACAAAGGGAAACTGAGGCTCATGGTGAGAGGGATTTGCTCCATCACTCTGCAGTGGTAAAACTGTCACTCAGGTCTTCCAAGCCCCAATTATACCAAGGGTTCTCTTCTCATCTGTTTTGTGAGTATTTCTAAATAGCCACATCCGGGCAATGGAAACAGAATGTCTGTTGCCTGAATCTTTGATGATGCCAGTTCTGCTTCGGTGGTTGGAAGGGACTTGCTGCTTGTTTCTGGCTTCCACCATCACTGGCTTCCTGGTAGCTTTCACAATGAGATTTGTTGGCAGCCCCGGCCCCACCCTAAAACTTTATTTCACATTCACTGAGGGCCAGGAACTCACAGAGTCCCACGAAGAGAGAACAGAGACCATTGTCCTCATCTCACCGATGATGCTCTAAGGCCCAGCAAGGTCACAAATCTTGCTCCAGGTCAGGGTCGATCATGGTGGCAGTGAGGATTTGAACCCAGGTCAAGCCAGCTCCTGGAAGCTATGCTCCCCTTGGCCCAAAACCTTTCATTACTGATGCTAGGGAACATCTGTTCAGGTATCTGGAGTGACAGACCTGCAGGAGGGAGCTCACCCTGTGATTTATTTTCTCTGAGGTTCCCAGGATATTTTTTCCTCCTTTCCAAACACCGTTTGGCTTTATTCCCACCTGGGGTCATTAGCTGGGGCACAGGTTAAAAACAAAGTGTTTGTGTCCATCCGTCTAACTGCACAGAAAACATCAGGCCCTCATTACCATCGGCCTAATTATTTTGAGATCCAGTGTGTTATCCTTCCCCACAATTAGGCAGAGATGATAAGTGCCAGCCCCACCTGCCCAGGCCGGGAGTAAAGCCGGTGTGAGGAAGGTGGGAGGAGAGGTGTGGTGTCTGCACTGGCCGCCCACCAGCTGCTCCTGATTATTTCCTGTCCCACACTGCAAAGCCACTAGAGTCTCACTTTAATGAGAGGGGTGGCTGGAACACTGCTGTTGGAGCGGGGATGCGGTCACAGAGCTGGATCTGAGCTGTCACCTGGCTTGTGGGGGAACAACGTGCTTTCCTGGGGATGAGCAGGAGCTTCCTGGGAACTGTTCTGACCTGAGTGTGCCTGTGCTGATGTCTGTCCTCAGGAGCTGTGCTTGTCCGCCGCTGGCCCCACAAGTGACACGTGGACAGTCCTGTGCCAGAATGACTCACGTGGCTGCCCAGGGTGCACAGGGAAGGAGTGGACAAGGGCCGGGGCCCTGGTCCTCTTAACTCTCTTGTTTTAGGAAGAAAGGGGATTTTTCTGTGGATTTTTCCATGCTCCTCAGTGTCGTTCCGGGGCACTGGGAGAGACAGCCTGACCTGGACAGAAAGGGTGGCCATGTACCCAGCAGCCCCTGACCCCTGACTCCTTCCACTGCCCTCGGTGGTGGTAGGCAGGAAGGAGATGGTAGCTGGCTCGGCTCCTGTCCTTGGCCCATTCTGTCCTCACAAGCTGCCCTTTCCTCCTGGTGATGCCAGGACTTTGTATGCTCCTTCTGGGACCTGGCCCCCAGGGTGTGGGGTGGGCACACTCCCCCAGGATGCAGCAGATGAGTGGAGAGTGTGTGGGCTGGCACTGAGCCTGTGAGGAGGGGCATGAAGTACACAAAGGTGTGGATGCCCCCTATGCTGACTGCTGGCCCTGTTCCCCATCCAGGCCTCAGGCTGGAGGAGTCTCTGTGGGGCCTGGGCAGGGTCTGTGCCTGCTCTGAGTGTCCCTTATCTCCCAGGCCTTAGTGAGCAGCTTCTGTCTGCACTTGGCCTTCTCTGTATGTGTGTGTGAGAGAGAGAGACTGTGTGTGTTGGGGGGGCCTGGGATTATGGGCATGCACGGCCATGTCCAGCAACTTTCCCATTTCAATAAGGCCACAGTCACATAGGATTAGGACCCCACCGCTGCAGTGCAGCCTTATCCTAACTGTCACATTGGCAAGGACCTGATTTGCAAATACGAGCTCCACCAGAGTGGCTGGCAATGAGGCCTGGGGCTATACCTGGGTCTCAGTGTGGCCCTCCAGGAAGGCAGCTCTGTCCCCCTTCTCTCTGTCGCTTTTCCTCCCTTTCCTCCTCTTCCTCTCTGTCCTCCTATGCCTCTTCTGCATCTCTTCCTCCTCCTCTCTGTGCAGCTCCCCAGCTCTGAAGCAGGTCTGGGTATGCAGGGGTCCCTTCACTGAGGCTCTTGTGAAGCTGAGCAGGACTCTGCGTCCTGCATCTCACCTCCACTCCCATGAGCTCCCCGAAGACTGTGCACATAGCACAGAGCTCTGAGGCCACCTTCTCTCCTGGGGACAGTCTGGGGTTCACTGAGAAAGGCTTCAGCCATTCTTTTCTAGTAAGAAAGTGTCTTTGCAAGTAGGAAGAGATAGGCAGATGGACGGACAGAGAGAGACAGAGAGGGAGAGAGGGAAGGACTTTTGTTTCAAATAGTCTTTATAGGAGGTTCTAAGAATTGTCATTTCCAACATGCTGAAGCTGAGTCTTGGGCCCAGATGAGGGTGATGGGCACCTTTAGGGCACACTCTGTACCACGTCTTCCATCAGAAAGATTTAGGGACACAGAGTAATTTTTCTTTCTTTTCGGTTTTTTGGTTTTTTTTTTTTGGTGGCAGTACTGGATGGCAGTACTGGGGACTGAACTCAGGGTGTCTATATTGTGATACATCTCCATCTCTCTTTAGCCTTTACTTTGAGACAGGGGCTCACTAAGGCATCGGATGGTCCAGTCTAGGCTTCCCCTTGGGACCCTTCTGCCTCAGCCTCCACCTGTTGGAATAGCAGCTGTGCACACTACACCTGACTCTTTTATTTTTTTCTTCTTCTTTTTTCCCCAGCAAGAAAGCACAGGAAGTGGCACAAAGCCAGGCTGGGCTTCTGAAGCCATGAACTCAGAGTTGCCGAGTAGGTGTTTTCTTGTCTTGTGGACTTTGAGACTTTCGGCAACTGTAAGTGAAGTGGTCATAGGACTGCTGCTGCTGCTGAAGGGCCAAGACCACAAGGATGGAAAGTGCCCGGGAAGCTAGGCACGGTGGTGCCCATCTCAGCAACTTTGTTGCCTAGTGAGGCTCTGGGCCAAAATAAAATAAACATAAGTGTTTAAAAGGCTGGGGATGTATCTCAGGTGGAAGGCTTTGGGCTCAGTCCTCAGCGCATAAGTGACATCTCCAGGGTGCGCCTGGCACACTTTGAGAGCTCCTGCACTGAAGCCATTGTTTCCTGGGATGGGCCATGGCCCTGGCTTTGTGCCTGACTCTGGTCTCCACCTGCGCTGTGCAGTGGTGCAGGCTGTGGGTGCAGGACCAGGTTCTCTGGGCCTGGACTCGAATGCTATCAGGCATTGGGAGCTTAGATGCTCCTTGGGTCTGTTTTTTCCCCCATAAGCTGGGAGACAGAAAATGCCACTACTTGTTAGAGGCCTGCTGAGATGCAGTGAGTTCATTGCTCAGAACTGACAGAACTTGTCTCAGTCTGTTCTGCTGTGTAACAAAAGGCCCAAAATACTAACTGATACCATTGCCAGGGAGGTTTCAGCCCAGGTAACAGGGATCAGGGCACACAGACCCTCACCCCCAGCAGTGCTACATCTAAGGTTCCTGGCAGAGGGCCGCTGTCTGGCTTCTTGGGACTGGGTCAGACTCAGGAAGAAGTGAGAATAGGAAGCCCAGGCCTTGGACACTGAGCTCTCAGCTTTCTTCCTCGGTCAGTGCAGGGCCTGCGGTGTGTCTGTGCTCAGAGCTGCTCTCTGAGAGCCCGAATGCTGCAGAAGAGGCTGGGAGGAGGGAAGGTTCTTGGTACCTTCAGGAAAGACCCCAGTGCCCCTAGGTCGGGATGTTCTGCTGCCTCTCCCCTTGCTTGTCCTGCTCCACTCTCTTTGGTGCAGCTCTGGCTTCCTGGGTCGCAGGAGCCCCTGACCCACAGCAGTGATCAGGGCAGGCAGAGCCTTTGCCCCGAAGCAGAGAGACAGACAATGAGGGAGCAGTTAATGTACAGCTGGGACCGAGAGGCTGCCGAGAGAATGGGGGGCGTGGTGCAGAAAATGGGGGCTGCTCGTGCCAGAAGGAAGCTCTCCATGAGCAGATCTTGCACAGCAGACCTTGAGGCTGAGAAGGCTCTCACTCAGGAGGAGTCAGGGAGAAGCACTGCGGCTGAGGGAGGCTACAGAGGATGCTCAGAGGAGCTCGGAGCTTGGTGTGTCGCAGCAACTGGTGGCATGGGGGGGAACAGTGGGAGGGCCTGTCACACAGACCTCAAATGCCCCAGCATGAGTTGAGATCTGGACGCCTGGAGCAGCGCCTCTGGAAATCGCAAAGATGAAGAAGTCCTAACGCAGCACTGGTCTGGAGGCCACCACGGTGGAGGTGGTAGATGAAGGCTGGGCAGGCCTTGTGCACTTGTCACCCGATCTGAATCACACTCAGTGTGGTACAAACCAGAATGACAAGCACCAGCAACATCTAAAGAAGAGAGTGGCTTTTAATTTTAGGAGTCGTCCAAAACAATATGATAATGGTGATAGTCGAGTTGGCCTACTGTATGTAAAATCCAAATGAAACACAAATTAAAGTCACAAATAATATCTAATTTGCTATACGAATGCACTCTCAAAAGCCATATTGATGAAAAAAGTTATTAGAATGAATCAAATAGATACTCTGATGTCTGGAATACTTAGTGGACTGGAAAAACTCTAGCAGGAAAAAAATCTGTACGATGTACAGGTTGGAAATTGGATGAGAATATGATTTTCAACTTGCATTTATTGAGCCAACCATGGGCTGTATTTCCAAGGCCATTTAGCTAGGTTAGAACAAATAAGAGAAGACTGATTTTTAAGAACTTGTGATTAATGACAGGCAATCCTTTTAAAGTAGTTCTGTAAATACTCCATCCCGAAGATACCCTGTGCGCTCAGCTGTTAGTCGGCCTCAAGCTATAGGGCTTGTGGGACCTTGTTTTCTTGTCACCGATGGTTTTGTGCCTTGTACTTCTGTGAACTCGGATGTTGAATTCAACAGGTGTACCTCATACGACGTGTGCCCAGACCGCAAGAGGCTGGCAGGAGGGGAGGGGGCCAGTTGTGGAAGAGCAGCTATTAATTTGCAGAAGATGAAGTGTGGTCATCGAGGCCGCTCAGGAATCCTCCAAAGTAAAGAGAAGGGCTGGAGGCAGAGACGAAGTAGTGGAGCAATGGCTGGTGTGGAGGAGATACTCTACCAGTGGGACAAGTCCTGGCTGTCCTGGAGCGCATGGTGCCACGGAAAGAGCTGGCCCCGCATGGGAAGGGCCCCAAAGGCACCGTGGAATCTGCAGTCAGTGCGGACACCAAAGAAACGTGAGGACAGTGACATCAGTGGTGCACCGGACCCAGTTTATTTGCCAAGTCCATGCTGTGGAGAGTGGATCCTGGTCACTGGCTATCTCCAGAATCTCCTGGATCCCTGCGGGGCACTGGACCTGGCCCTGCTCAGCTGTAACTTGGAGATGCACTGCACTCGCAGGTCCCAGTGAGCCCTCTGAACCCTCCTGCGTCCTGTCCCTCTGCCCAAGGCTGTGTATCGAGCACTGAGTCTACCTGGACACCTTGGCTGGGCCTCCTTTCCTGCCATTTCTCACCTGTGAGGAGGCGGCGCCCCCTGTCTCAACTGGCACCGATCCTGCGCCAGGCCACCAGCCTGCCCAGTGATCTTTCTAAACTGCAAATCACATCCCATCATTGTCCTCCTTAAAACCCTCTAATGAGTCCCCAGGGCAATGTTTTTCAATCTTTAAAAAAAACAACCCATGTGCCACTTTGATAAATAATGATAATGGCTTCTGTTTATCAATAGCGACCATTACTATCCATCAAGCACTTCCTGGGGGCCCGGGCTGTGCTGGCATCCATCCCTGAGTGCTTGCAACTGCTCACCAGACACTTGGGTTACAGGCGAGGGTGCTGATTTTCCAGTTGCCCCAAAGCCAGGTCTGATGGCACCTACGGGGCACCATTAGCCCCAGGGACGGGACAGCCTCTGATCTCCTGGGTGGCCCCTTCCCCACATGCTGCACTCTCTCAGCCAATCCTCTGCCCGTGGGGCAGACTCCAGGCTTCCTCCTGACCTGTGGGGATGTCCACAGTAGGCACAGGTGCCCAGGTTCCCCTGTCTCTGGCTCCTTCTGTCCACTTGCTCATCCTCACCTTGCTTGCGATGTGTGGCCATCGCTGCCTCTACTGTTTATCTCCTGTCTTTGACTCTGTGTGAGCAGTGCCATCTCCGGGGAGCCCTCGGTGCCCCGGCTCAGGCTGGGCTCCTATCTAGTGTCTCCAGGTACCTCTGTCCCCTGTTGCTGTCCAACCAGCCATATTTCTCCTCTAATGCCTCCTTCAGGCTGTGAACTGGCAGAGAAGTTGTGTGTCTTTTTGATTGACATAGAGCAGCGCTGGCCACACTTGGTCCTACCGGTGATGAGAAGTTGAAATGGAAATTTGGCAAGACTCAAGACAGGTGGATCCTATGAAGGTGGGCCCAGCCTCACTTAGTCCAGTACTTGGGGGCAGCGTAGGCCTCTGTGACTCAGACAGACCCTGGCTGTGGTTGGGGCCGCCTGGCCCTGGCTGTGGCTCAGCTGACAGAAGACCTTGTACTGAGCTCCCTGTCACGACTGTGGGTGTTTAGCATGCTGTGGATGTTTAGCATGCTGTGGAGACAGCATAGGTGGGCTAGGAGCTCCTGCACCCTCCCTCCAAGGAGTCAGACAGTTTGCACAACCTCCGTCAATGCATCTCTGGCTTTGTCTCCATTTCCCAAACTGTGTCTCACTCTCCGTCTATGTTACCAATGGTGGGAGAACCAGGAATTCAGATCTTAAAGATCCACTGGAGAAAAGCAAACAACCGAGGAAAAGCGGGACAGGCTTGAGTCAGCAGGTGGCTAAGCGAAGTGTGGTGACACTGTAGGATGCAGCATTGCATAGTCAGACACCTCATCGGGGTTTGGGTTCAGATGTCCCCATCTGCACAGGTAGGACTTGGCATATAGAGCTATTAGGAAGTGGGGTTCAGTCAGAAGCAGTGGTCGTGGGAGTGTGGCCTGGAAGGTCTGTCTCCCTCCCTGGCTCCCTCCTTTGCACGGCTCTCTGTCATGCTGTGAGCAGCTCTTCTCCCCACAGCCCTGTGCCATGTCATGCTGGCAAGGGCCTCCAACTATGGACTGGAACAAGCCAAAGCAAACTTTTTTTTTTTTTGAAATAAGGTCTCGCTTTGTAGTTCAAGCTGGCCCTGAGCTCACTATGTAGTCCAGGTGAGCCTTGAACTCACAGCAATCCTCTTGCCTCTGCCTCCTGAGTGCTGGGATTACAGATATGAGTCATCACACCCAGCACCGTGGTACGTGGTACTAGGGATCGAATTTGGGACCTTGTGCTTTCCAAGAAGACACAGGAACCACTGAGCTAAATCCTCAGCCCCTCAAAGCAAACTTTTTTTTTTGAGACGGGGTCTTGCTTTTGTAGTTCAGGCTGGCCCTGAGCTCAGCCTTGAACTCACAGCAATCCTCCTGCCTCTGCCTCCCAAGTGCTGGGATTACAGGTGTGAGTCACCATGCCTGGCACTGTGGAATGTGGTGCTGATTGCTGGTGGATGTGAGTCTCCATGTCCAGCATTGTTGTATGTGGTTACCGAGGACTGAACCCAGGGTCTTGCACTTGCATAGGCACAGGAACTACTGAACTAAATCCCTAGCTCCAAAGCAAACTTAAAAAAAAAAATCGAACAAAATAAAGGAAAATAAAAAGAGATTATATTGGAAGAACATGAATCTCACATAATGAGACTCAATAGGCCCACCTCTTCTAGACTTTCCATTTGGAATTTTTTTTTTTTAGACAGGGTCTCACTTTGTAGCTCAGGATGGCCCTGAGCTCAGCCTCAAACTCACATCACAGCAATCCTCCTGCCTCTGCCTCCCAAGTGCTGGGATTACAGGCATGAGCCACCATACCCAGTACTGTGATATGTGATGCTAATTGCCACCGGGCTGAGTCGTGAGTCTCCATGCCCAGTATGGTATGTGGTTACTGGGGAATCAAACCCAGGCCCTTGCGCTTGCAAAACAGGCGCTGGAACCATTGAGCTAACTCCCTGGCCCTGGAATTTATTTAAAGTTTTACTTTTCGAGGTATTGGAGATCACATCCAGGGGTGCTCTACCACTGAGCTACATCCGCAATCCCTTTCAATTTTTTTTTTTTTTAAATTTTGGGATGGGATTTTGAATTTGCAATTCTCCTGCTTTAGCTTCACAAAGTGTTGAGATTACAAGTGTATGTCATTGCTCCTAACTTAGCTGGAGTTTTTCAACTTCAGAGAGAGTCTTGGTGTTGCCTGGGCCACTGTGTTTGTGGCCAGAGCCCAGTCATCTACAAACAGCCCTGCCCAGGGAGGCAAGGGCTCAGTGACTTGCTACAAGCTGGAGCTGGTGAGGATGGTTCTCCTAGTAACCTCAGCGATACAGACCAGGATTCCTTATTGGCTTCCCTTCTAAGACCCAGAGTATGCATGTGCTACCAGATTCCTCTGTAGCTCCTTGCCTTGCTGTGGCCAGGACAGACATTGTTAATCAATCTGTAGCTCCTTCCATTGCTATGCTCAGTGCAGACATCAATAATCAATCTTATCAAGCTTTCTGACTCTCAATTACTCTTTGATCAAATAGGAATAGGATTGCCTGTTTTATAAACATATGAGAGGAATAATTAAAATGTAGGAGGTGAAAAACCAATTTTCACTCTCATCCCAGTGAGTCTTGTGTGCCTCAGCCTTGTCTGTACTCCATCCCTACTCCAGGCAAACAGTTCCAACAAACTAGACACAGCCAGTTTTCTGCCCTTTCCAAATGGTCATTCATGCTCCAGGAGATGGTCAGTCTGATCTTTCCAACTTTACTTCTCATTGGCTCTGAGTGCAAACAGGCTCTTTTACTTCTTGTGAGAGACTGGAGTGGTTATTACTTCTGATTCACAGAGGGATGAGATGGGGACCGACCCAGAGAGGTCCAGCTTCTGTCCTGATCTGGGCTGGGCATGGGGACAAATCCTGCTCTCCACTCCTCTAGGTCCTGACTCCTCCCCCAGCACTTGTCCACGATGGATTTGGGGAGGAGAGGACTAGAAGTGCCAGAAGTAATGGTGGCAGCAGCAGTCAGAAGGGCTCAGGGAGACCCCTTGCCAGGCTCTCTTCCAAGTGTCTCTGTCCATGGCCTGTGTTTTCCCCTGCATGGCCTGTGCCCATTGCATCTCAGAACAACCGTTTTCCTCCTGTTTTTCTGGCCAGGAAGCCAAGGCCCTTGGTGCTCACAGGCAGCCGTGGACAGCCTGGGCTTACCAGGATCCCACTCCATGCAGCTACTGGAGCCCTGATCCAGGGCAGGAAGTCTGGGAAATTCCCCTCTGCAGACCTAAGCCAGTGACCCAGGCAGATGGTGCAGCTCTTGGATAATCATGTAGGCCCCTGAGGTGTCAGTGAGTGGGGTTCAGATCCCAGCCCTGCCACTTCTGCTGGAGGCTCCGGAGGTGCCCATCTCTCCTGCCTCAGTGTCCTCAGCTCTCAAGTGGTACTGGACCTGCTACTGTGGCTGCTGTGGAGATGGGGCATGGCTTCTCGCTGGCTGCCGGGCACCCCCAGGTACTCAGGGAGCCCCTACCTGTTGCTAGGGTTTCAGCCCTGCTGCAGGTTGCAGGGGATAAGATGGAGCTGGGGCTCTGCAGTGAGACCACAGCCTTGTACCAATGTTGCCCCCTCCTGAGACTCAGCCTCAGTTCATGCCCCCCTTGTGGGGGTGCCAGGGCTGGGCAGTCTCCATGGGAAGCTGGGCTATCCTTGTCTCTAGGGAGTTTGGAGTCCAGCCCAGAGCTCTTCATCCAGATTCTGTGGCCCCAGAGCTTCTCATGTGGGCTTCCATGGACCTGAAAACTGCTGACCTGGAGGGACAGATACTTTCTGGGCAGAGTCTCGTGCTCCCATGAGTCTTTGGGGGACCCCTCGTCCAAAAAGTCAGGAGGCCCTGCAGAGAGAGAGCGCCGGCTGGTTCATGGGTTCCCTGGTGCCGTGGACGCTGACTGAGGCCCTGCTTATGTGCTGGACCCAGAGCCAGGCTCAGCGCCATCACTACCCTCAGGGTCCCTGTGTGTCCTGGTTCTGGGGTGGGTGGGAGGTGGGCCCAGGCCTCTGTAGGTGAGTCCAGGATTGCTGAGATTCACCCTGCGGGGCCTGCCCTCCTCTCCCCAGCCACAGGAAGAGCTTCGGGGAAACACATCACTAAATAAATAATAAATATGGGCAGAAAAATAACACGAAAGCACTCGCCTGGTTCAGGACTTTTGACAGGCTGCACGTCAGCTCTGAGCTAGCTCTGTCACTGCCAATTATGGCCTCTGCTGTCCACGTGTTGCGCAGAGGCCTGAGGCGCTGCAGTGACCGGGCTGCAAAGTCTCCAGCACACACCTCTCGGCTCTTGGTGTCTGGTGTCGGGGAAAACAGCTGTGGGAAGCCTGGGCCTGGGGAGGGGTGCTGGCATCCGGCTGCCGGGTCTAAATCTGTCCTTGCTCCTTCTCTGGCTCAGGAAGGTCACTGAAACTTGCTGAGCCTTAGTTTCTCCACCTGCAAAGTGGGAACAGTGCTGGAACCAGCTGTGGTCTGTGAGGTAGCTCAGTGCTACGATGCTCAGACATTGTATGGTCTGTGCCAGGCCTCAGGGGAGAAAGCAGAGGAGGTGCTGGACCCAGGGCTGTGGCAGGCAGGAGAGTGAAGGCTCTGTTTTCAGGCTTTGGACCACTCTCTGGGCAGCTTGCTTGAGCATGGCCCACTCCCTGGGCACCGGAAGAAGCGCCAGCCCTGGGACCTGCAGCCCTGTGCACCCTGTGAGGCACAGGCCCATCCACCTTCTTTGCTGATTCTGTCTTGGGTCCCTTGCTGTCCCCCAGGGCCACCTCCTGCCTTCGCCAGACCCCACCCTCTCCAGGAAGCCTCTGAGCCTACCAGCGTCCAGCCAGGAAGCAGCCAGGCTGGTCATACTGACAGACAACCCACCTGTAGTGCGTTGTCTTCACAGAAACTGTCAGACAATGACAAGTGGTGGTAGAGTGATGGTGAACTTGGGGCTTTGAGTACTGTGGTGCGAAGTCCAGTGGTTCCTCCAAAGTGAGCACAGGTACCCAGGAGCTTGCAATTCTGTTTCTGTGTTGAGTCCAAAAGAACCAGAAGTGTGGTTCGAAAGAGAGATGTACACACTTGGGCTCACAGCAGCTCTGTGGATGTGGGCAGCAGGGAAGGGGCCCTGGGGCTCTGTCGGAAGTGGAGGACTCTGACTCCACCCCCACCAGGCTCCAGGAGCAGGCAAACTCTGGACAGAAAGTGGGAGCCAAGCAGGGGAAGGGCTGCGGAGTCCATGTTTCACAGGGACAGAGCACAAGTTTTGCAGGCGCCAGGGTTCTGGAGATGGGTGATGGCACAATCACAACACAAGCAGAATGTGCTTAAGTATGGTTAAGGTGGTTGGTTTTGCATTAAATATGTTTTTTTAACCTCTTTACAAATAAAGAAAGGCTGCTGGTTATGATAGTTGGGCAGGTGTCAGAAAGACACTCGGGTAGGAGACAGCTTGAAAGAAGCCTGTGCCTGGCCCAGGACGAGGGCCGAGGTCCCAGCAGGTTGGCCCAGACCCGGCCGAGGAGTGGGTGATGCTGCTCAGCCAGGAGCAGTCTCGGGCTCCTGCGGGTTCACAGGGGACCCTAACTTGCCTGGTGCTAAACATGGCTCACCAGCATGGGGCTCAGAAGAGCTGGTTCTGGGGTGCAGGGTCCCGTTTGTGGGGTGTAGTGATTTGCTTATTATTCATCACCATTATTATTATTATTATTATTAATCTTGGTACCCTGGACCCTGCCCTACCTGAAGCTAGACTGGGATCTGCTTACTTCAGTTTTAGCACAATAATAAAAGTACAAAGCATGTGATGCCCATGGCAGTGTCGGCTCTCAGGCCACACTGTTGGGTGTCAGGTCAGAGACATTGGCGACTGTCCCAGTGCTAGCCGTATCCCTTGTGTCCCTCCAGGCCAGGCCCTTAGCTGCTCAGTCTCACTTGCTGGGGAGCAGCCAACGCAGGACTGATGAATATGCTTTGGGGGACTCTGTTGCCGTGGAAGACAGAGGCGACCATCCCGGGAGCTCCTCGGGAGCCGGGTGAGTGGCTGCAGACGAGTCGCGGTGTATTTCCCGGTGAGCCTGCGTCTCCGCACCCTCGCAGGCCTCGCACAAGCCCGTGGTGAGAATTAATCTCAGGGAAGGTGAGAGAGGCAGACAGGCTGCTCGAGTTCTGCATGAAAATAAAATCCGGGCAGGAGCGATGGGGGCGATACATCATCTTTCTCTGACTCACAAGAGGTTTTCTTGCGGTGGAAATACAAAGCGGAGATGGACGGTCCTGGGGGGCGCTGGGCTCCCCGGGGGTTGATTTGAGACTGGGGAAGGTAGAACAGACGGGGAGAGGGAGAGCTCGGGGAAGCAAGGAGGGTGGAGAGGCAGCGTTCAGGATAAAAATGACAGATGCCCTGGTGGAAGAGGTGACAGTTTGCCTCTACAGTGCAATGGTTCTGTCAAGACATCAGGGTATTTGGGGACTTGGATTCCGAAGGCAGAAGCCTGGAAACCAGCAGCCCGGAGCGCCTGCCGTCGACGGGCCCCAGAAGTGATGCGCTGTAATTCTGCCTTGCGATCTGCGCGGGGTTATCACGGTGCTAATCGGCCTAATGATGATGGGAGCTCAGTCTCCCACACTTAGATGCCAGGTTTTAAGTAATAATAGACGCTCAGCAGCCCTTGGCAGTGCGGGGCAACCTGGCAGGGCAGCCCCTCGTGAGCCTGCTGAACGAACCTCGCTCCCACGGGGCTGTGTAGCTCTTGGGGGTACTTCAGGGGACCCCTTTGCCTGCCGGTCACCACCTGAAGGCGTGACCACTTCTCTGGTCCACCCAGCAGGCTTGGCACCTGGCACCAGAGACAGAGAGGGCCACACCGGCCCCTGGGGCTGGTACCAGTCCCGCTTTTCCAAGTTGCCACTCTTAATGGGAAAATTTAAAACCAGTGTTTATGATAATGCCCTTGTTCCCATGGACACCAGTGAGCTGTACAACCAAGATTAATGGAGAACCATCGAGACTGGTCCTAAAAGATGGTCCCTCTTGCGGATTACGGTCTGTCACGCGGCATCCATTAGCGCCGGAGCGCAGGGTCCTCATCATGTTGGTATCATTGGGACCGGCGCACGGCACGGCAAGATGGCATTTCCACCGCACATCAACAGATCATTTCACCACTGCTGAAGGCATCGTAAATTGGACTTATAGCTCAGCTGCTGGCATAAATAAGTCCCTTTGATAGTTAGTGGAGGACGTTATGACACTCCAGGGTACAGGAGGGGACATTGGCACTGTCATTTTTTTCTCCAGCCCTGGCACCCTGGTGCCTGTGATCTTTCTGAAGATTCAGGGCACGCGCTCTTCATTACGGCTCGGGCACCAGGGACTTGTTTTTTTTGCAAGATTAATGAGAGCTACGGAAATTCTCCAGCGCATCTCGATAATTAAGTCTTTGTTTATCAAAAAACAAGTTATATTAGGAGCAGAAAATTCGCAGTAATTATTCATAATTCTAACAATTCAAGTATAGCTACCTCATTTGCCTGGGTAATTCTGCTTTTTAATTTCTTGCATACATTTGCATATTAATTTTGCCCGTCGGCTGCAGCAGGCTTGACAGTTTGTTACCATGTGATGGTTTTCACAGGGGTGCGACGCAGTTGGGTGGCATTTCGACTGGGTGCGATGATAAATTATGAATTTTCTAATTTGCTGCATAATGAAGTAACCCCTTCCAACCCAATTAAAAAGAATCACTAGGATTTGTTTTTTTTGGTAAATATATATTTTCCAGGTATTTCTGTCTTTTCCTTGCTGTTTATCAACAAGGCATAAGTATTTTTCTTCTCCATTTGGAGAAAATGTCGGTGCGTGCATCTGTGGCCTGCAGGGAGACTGTCTCTCAGGGCATCGAAGGGGACCAGGATTTGGGCTTCTTGAGGTGACACTGGGGCCTTGCATCAGCTACTGCCCTGCCTGGCCTCTGCGGGGAGCATCCAGGGCCTGAGCGAGTCTCCGCTGGTGTGGTGGCAGCAGCGTGCAGGCAGCGGGCAGTGGCCGCAGACACACATATCCAAAAGAAGATGGTTCAGGTTGTGTTCGACCCATGCAGCTTTCTCCTGCCTGCAAATCAGCTGCCAAAGCTCTCCAAGCTTCTAAATTAAAAACAAACAATAACAATGAAATGAAACAGACCCTGATGAGAGGTACCCTGGTGGTGTCACTCCTCGGGTTGCTGTGACGAGAGGCCCAGGAGGCCACAGTGCACAGGCGCGGCCCTGGCCAGTGCTGGCTGAGCTGGAGGTGCAAGTCCAGTCTTCTTGCCTTTTTACACAGTTCTGGTGTGACCCAGACGGTTCCTTCTAATGGTGCAAAAGAGAAAAAACCAGAAAACAGCTTTGCGCAGTCTTGTTGTGGTTCTGATGCAAGGCTGTCCACAGCTGTGGGAGGGCTGGCTTTGTGGGGTGCTCAGTCAGCCCCGAGGCAGGCAGAGGAGACTGTTCCTCAGCGGTCCAGCCTGCCAGGTGCAGGGTCTGAGCTGGAGGGCGCAGTCCACACTCTGGTCCTCTTGTGCTGGGGGCAGATTTGTGGTGCCTCTGGGTGAGACAGCACATCTGCCTTTTGAGACCGCCCTTGACTGCCTCCCATCACTCGGGCCTCACTTCCTCTATCTCTAGAAATCATGCTCAAATATTTGTCCTCCTTCCTCAGCCCTCTGCTTCTTCTTTTGGTTTCTGGAGTAGCTCACCCTTCTAGCCTGGCTGCGTGGCCCTCAGGTTACCTCTACGAGTGGCTCCTGTCTTGCAGGGCTAAACCTCACAACTGCTGACTGTTATTCAAGCACAGCAGAAGTCAGAGCAGAGAAGCTGCCATTGGCAGGATTTTGTGTCTGGACTCAGTCTTGCAAAAGGGCCAGAATGGGTGCCCAGTGCAACAACCGTGCTCTTAAGGCTCCAGGACAGTGTGCACGGAGTGCTTGCTTTCTGGAGATTTCTTTTTCTGGTACTGGGGATAGAACCTAGGACTTCATGCATGGGAAGGATGAGCTCTTCCCTGAGCTGCACCCCAGTTTTTTAATTTTTAGTTTTGGAGGGGTCTTGCTGAGTTGCCCAGGCTGGACTTGATCTTTTGATCTTCTTGCTGTAGCTTCCCTGTGGTCTGGGCTCCTAGGACAAGCTGGAAACACCTGGTTCCTGTACTTGTCCAGACTGCATGCTCGACCCGGACCCAGCCACCACCCTCCACACAGAATTATGTGTAGATTAGTGCTCAGGCCTCTGGGTCTTGGCAATTTCCATCTGTATGACCTTTTCAAAGCATTTTCATTTCTCAAAGCCCCTCAACTGGACTGCAACGTGATGCATCCCTGGGTTCACTGGGAGGAAACAGGCCTGGTCCCTGCCCACAGGGTTCTTCCGTGGTTTACCCACAATAGAGTTGAGAAGAGGAGGTGAGTGGTTTCCCAAACTGTGTGCTGTGGAGCCCTGGGGTTCCAGTCCGAGGGCAGAATTTTCACGGTCATTTTGGGAGAACATTCAAAGGAAATGATTGAACAGTTATCAAGTTCTGATAGTTTCCCAGGCACTGTACTAAATATTTTCCAAGTCTTCATATTTTTGTGAGGTAAATACTTGTCACAGTATTTCCATACTGTAGAATAGGAAACCAAGGAAGGGTGCAGATTAAATATAGGAAGCCCAGTTCAATTTGAATGTCATACAAATACCATTTTTAAAAAGTATAATATGTTGTGAGCTGGGCTTGGTGGTGCACATCTGTAATCCCAGCACTTGGGAAGCTGAGGCAGGAGGACTGTGCCTATGCTACATAAAGAATTCAAGGCCAGCCCGAACTACATAGTGAGACTCTGTCTCAGAAAACAAATTTTAAAAAATATATATATATGTAGTGTCTTAAGCTTGAGCATCCAAATTTCTTTCCTTCTTTCTCTTTCTTTTTTGCATGTGCAAATCCAATTTTCCCAGTGCCATTATTAAAAAGATCATCTTTCTCCTGCTATATTTCCTTGGTGCCTGTGTAAAAAATTGGTCAGCTTTGTTTGGGTTTACAGTCTACTCCACTGGTCTGTGCCATACTGATTTGATTACTGCAGTCTTGTATTTTAGCACAGACATTTATGTATTCATCTCGTGGGGCTAGAGCTAGAACCTAAGACCTTCCCCATGTGAGGCACAGGCTCTGCCCTTAAACTGCAGCCCAGCCCTATAACACCATTTTAAACCAGGACACGTGATGCCTCAAGTTTGTGTTTCTTCCTTGGAATCGCTTTGGTTACTATGAATCTTTTGTGGTTCCATACAAGTTTTAGAAAATTTTTTCTATTTCTGTGAAGAGTGTCATTCCAAGTTAGGGACCACATGGAACCTGTATTTTGCCTTGAGGAGTGTGGATACTTTAACAATATTAATTCTTTCAATCTGTGAATGTGGAATATCTTTCCCTTTATTTATGTCTTCTTCAATTTTTTTCATTAGAGTTTCATAGTTTTCAATGTACAGATCTTTCACCTCTTTGGTTAAATTTATTCTGAAATATGTAATAGTTTAAACATTATTGTAAATGGACTTCTTTTCTAAACCTATTTTTTAGGGAAGTCATTATTTATATACAGAAATGCAGTTGATTTTTGTATGTTTATTTTATACCCTGTGAATTAATAATTTCTTCTTAAAAAAGTTTTTAAAATTATTTTTATTTTTATTTTTTTAGGTTTTTTGAGACAGGGTCTCACTTTGTAGTTCAAACTGGCCCTGAGCTCAGCCTCAAACTCACATCACAGCAATCCTCCTGCCTCCACCTCCCGAGTGCTAGGATTACAGGCGTGAGCCACCACGCCCGGCACTGTGGTATGTGGTACTGGTTGCTGCTGGGTGTGAGTCTCCACACCCAGTATGGTATGTGGTTAACTGGGGATCAAACCTGGGTCCTTGCGCTTGCAAGACAGGCGCCGGAACCACTGAGCCAAATCCCCGGCCCCATAATTTCATTAATTTTATTAGTTCTAATTCTGTGTGTGTGTGTGTGTGTGTGTGTGTGGTTTTGGATTTATATATACTGGATCATGTGATCTGCAAAATGATGTTACTTTACTTTTTATTTATATGTCTTATTTTACACACAAAAAGCAACAAAAAATGATAAGTTTCTCAACATAAGACCTAAAGCCATGGAACACCTGGAAGGAGACGTAGGGGGAAAGTTCTTTGTTGGTGTTGACCATGCTTTAAGAATATTACACGAAATGCTCAGGATAAAAAGCAAAAATGAATAAACAAGACTACACCTAACTTAAAATATTCTCTAGCAAAAGAAATAATCAGCAAAATAAGAGTGCCTCCTGTAGTTGTGAAAAGATATTTGCAAACCACACATCTGGGAAGAGAATATTATCCAGACTGTGGGTAGAACGCACGTAGCTCACCAACAGGAAAGCAAGAACCTAGATCACCCAACAAGCGCAGGACCCTGATAGACATTTTCTCCAAAATGGACATAAAGAGGCCAGCAGGTGCCCAAGGAACTAATCATTAGCGAAATGCAAACCCAAGCCACAGTGAGCTGTCACTTCCCACCTACCAGGAGGCAACTGTTAAGAAGATGACAAACGCTGAGGGAGAGTGGGGTGGAGAGCTGAGCACATCGCGGTGGTGCAGCCACTAGGGGGAGCAGTGTGGAGGGAATTAAAAATAGAGCTGTGCTCTCTTCTGGGTGTATGTCCAAAGGAAAAGATGCCACTCCTTGTGAAGATATCGCACGCCTGTCCACTGCAGTGTGATTCACAATCCCCAAGATGTGGAGATGACTTAGATATCTTTTGATGGCTGAGCAGATCAAAAGATGTGATATAGGGCTGGGGATTTGGCTCAGTGGTTTTGGCGCCTGTCTTGCAAGTGCAAGGGCCCGGGTTTGATCCCCTGGTAACCACATACAATACTGGGTTTGGAGCAGCCCAGCAGCAATCAGAACCACATACCACAGTGCCGGGCGTGGTGGCTCACGCCTGTAATCCCAGCACTCAGGAGGCAGAGGCAGGAGGATTGCTGTGATGTGAGTTTGAGGCTGAGCTCAGGGCCAGCCTGAACTACAAAGCGAGACCCTGTCTCAAAAAAAAAAAAAAAAAAAAAAAAAAAAAAAAAAAAAAAAAGAAAAAAAGAAAAAAAGTGATATAATTGATGTTCCTATATCAGGTGGAACATCATTCAGCCTGAAAAAAGAAAGAAGATCTATGTTTAGGAAGATGTAGGTGAATGTGGAGAGCGTTATGAGACCAAAGACGAGGCACATTAGCAAGGGACATGTGCATTGCACCCCTTACGTGTGGAACCTAAGGAAATGGTTGGATATGTAGAAACAGGCACAGAGGGGTCCGCCAGGATGGCGTCTGGGGGAGGAGATATAGAAGGAGGAGTAAGACTGGTGGACACATGAGAGGCGCAGGGCCGGAGGTCTGAGGTGCACAGCGCAGGCTATCTTGATAACGTTGTATCTTAGTCCAGACATTTTTAAAGAGTGTTCTTGATACATACTGGCTCTGTATTATGTGAGATGAGGGATGTGTTCATTTGCTGAGCCATGTGACCACTTTCCTACATGTATATGTATCCTATCGTCACATCAAACACCTTAAAATATTCAGTGAAAGTATTTTTAGAAGTAGCCTCACATACTGCATGGCACCTACTTACATCATTTTTCATTGTTTTTCTGAAATTTGCGCTGAGTCTTGAGATGTGATGTGAAATTTAAGTGTAACTGGGCATCCTGTGGATTTAGTTGCTGACTCTACCGACTCTGAGACCCTCAGGCTTTGGTCCCCAATGCCAGCTCCTACCATGACTGAGGGGTTCAGAGTCTGTACTGTTGAATCATCTGCTTTATTGTCTTTACACATTTATTGTGTTTATCAGTTGGACCAAGGTGGTGTCAGTGTTGCCAACCCAGTACCCTAATCTTCTCCTTCTTGCCCAGCTGCCTGACTATGGGTTTGATCAGTGTGTTTTCCAGACTTTTGTCACTTTTGTATTCTTAAATTACCATTCTTTGTCATAAGCAAGTATCGCCTGCATTTTGACTTATTCAGTATTTTTCTCTGATTTTAAACTTACACATATTCACTTAAAAAGGATTTCTAAAAATTTATTTATTCACTTGGCATTGGAAGTTCAACTTTATACTGAGCTATGAACCTAACCATTTTATTATTATTATTATTAATTTTATTTTGAGACTGAATCTTGCTATGTTGCCTGGGCGAGGCTTGAACTTGTGATCCTCCTGCTTCAGCCTCCCAGAGTGCTGGGATTACAGGAGCATGCCTCTCTGCCTGGCTAAAAAGGAAATTCTGTGCTTTTTGCAAATAGAGTATTGGGATCCTATGCTGTAAGGAGAAAGCAATTGCTAAAGGGTAATGGAAACACTTCACACTTTAGTCTTCTATGAATCTAGCATGGAGAGAGGTGTGCAGGCTGGGCAAGGCATGTGGTCACACTGTGCGCGCCAGGCACCTGCTCTTGGATGTTATCAGGGGGACAAGAGACAACCAACACAGTAGTCAGTTCTTATGCCATATTGCCATATTGATTGCCATATTGCCTCTTGCCATATTGATAAGTCACACAAAATCATCTCATCCGTTCCTACGAGAAGAATGCCTTTCATTTTGCAAAAAATACTGAAGTTTGATCAACAAGGAACCTGAGGGGCTTTCGAGTTCAGGGAGGTAATAAGCAGAGCAGGCTGGGGTAAGGATACCCAGCCCCCCTGCATGGACGCACTTCCGGTTTTCCATGCATCGGGTCTGTAGCCCTGTTTTTCCCTGTCCCCATGTACATTCGACATGGTCTGCAAGGACTTCAACAGAATCAGCTCTTGGCCTTTCCTCCTGCCTGGCCCCAACCTCCAAGCTTCAGCGTTATGAACATGAACTCTGCTCACAGAGCACTAAGGATGGCTGTGGCTTAGTCATAGCCAGGCTTTTTCCAGAGAGGTTGCTAAAAAGTCTTGTAGAGCAACATCCTTGCCATTCATTTAGTTAGTTCTCATGAGTCATTTACAGTGTGGAACACCGTGTGTGTGTGTGTGTGTGTGTGTGTGTGTGTGTGTGTGTGTTTCAGATGAGGACTCTGAAGTGCACAGAAGTATCATAGTTCTCCAGGGCCACACAGCAAGTCAACCATGGAGCTCATCTTCCCACGTTGGGTTATTTTCTTTTTGCTTCCAAAGAACTATCTCTGAGACACTGAACTTTCTTAATTCATGAATCAGATTAAGATCATGCGATCAAAATCGCAGCTTCATTGTGATCATTGACATTGGTTTATTTCACCTTTAGTTGAATGTCTGCTTGATCAAAATAAGCCCATATTAATTCTTATAGCATGACAGCAGCTCCTGGAAGCAGTGCTCCTGTTTCTTTGCTCTAAATAACAGTTTTCACTTGTTTCCAAAGTGGAACTCCTTGAGGAGCTCCTTTCATTGTGTCCCATAGATTCCTGTGTGTTATACTGTCATTATCACTTAATTGTACAACTAATTTTTTTCTGTGACTCCTTGGTTATTCAAGAGAGTGTTGTTCAATTTCCATGTATTTGTGAGCTTCTTAGAATTTCTTTTGATATTGATCCAATTCAAGGCACTATTGTCTGACAGTATACAAGGGATAACTTGTTTCTTTACATTTACTTAAACATGCTCTATCAACCTGCCATGTGGTCTATTTTGGAGAAGGCCCATGTGCAGCTGAGGAGGATGCACATTCTGATTTTGTGGGGTGGAATACTCTGTAGATGTCTATTAATTCCATTTGTTCCAAAGTTTGGTTCAGTTCTAGTATTTCTTCTTCTTTTTTTTTGAGAAAAGATCTTACTTTTGTAGTTCAGGCAGGCCCTGAGCTAAGCCTTGAACTCACAGTAATCCTCCTGCCTCTGCCTCCCAAGTGCTGGGATTACACACGTGAACCACCAAGCCTGGCACTGTGGTATGTGCTTCTGATTGCTGCTGGGTGTGAGTCTCCATGCCCAGTATTGTTGTATGTGGTTAGTAGGGATCAGACCCGGGTCCTTGCCCTTGCAAGGCAGACGCTAGAACCACTGAGCTATATGTATTTTTTTGTCCAGTTGATCTGTTTGTGACAGTAGGATATTGAGGTCCCTACTAGTATTATATTAGTGCTTATTTGGTTTTTCATGTCCATTAATATTTGTTTTCTATTGTTGAGTGTGCTAGCTTTTGGTGCATATATTTTTACGAATGTCATCTCTCCCTCTTGGATTGTTCCTTGTATGAGGATATAGTGACCTTCTTTATCTGTCTTAGTTTTGGTTTGAAATCTACTTGTCTGCAAATAATATAGCCACTTCTGCTTTTTGTGGTTTCCTGTTAGCATCCTGGAACCAACTGACAGGGAGGGCTTCTAGGATGACTTTCATGCAAAATGAGCTCTTGAGCAGAAATATTAGAGCTTACAAAGAAATTCAATGCAAAAAGAGGCAGCACGCGGAGAGCTCGGACTTGAGCGAGTAGAAACAAATCTAGACTCCACGGGCCGTCCACTGTAAGTATAATTATCAACCAGAAGGGGAATAGAGGTACGACAAGGTCATGCTCAAATCTCATCACTAGTGAGCAATAGAACTGGAAATGTCTCCAACAGGCTGGCTTTGATCCATTATGTTGCTTATGCTGCCACAGGAAGGGACTTAAAGTGTTTATAACTCTCGACTATATATATTAAGATCCATTTTAAGCAGAAGAAAATCTTCCTGGATACAGGAAATACTGGGGAAAAAGACACACTTATTTTAAGAAGTTGAAGGAAAGAATGAGATTAGAGATGGCTGAAGAGAAAATTGAGGAATTAGAAGCTAAGAACAGGCACGTCCTACTCCCTTGTGGAATACGGCAGTGAATGAGAGAAGCAGACATTGTGAAAGAGCTGACAAGATATGGAGGGGAGGTTATAAAATGTCAAGTAGTGTGGAAAAATAATCCCCATGGAGGCATATTGTAGGGAATTACAGAATATTAAAGGAAAAGGAAATGGCAAAGACAGAAACTTGGTCTTATCATTTTTGGAACACTCACAAGTATGTTTATGTGTCAGGCGTTGTGCTAAGAGATTTTCGTGTTTGCATTTAATCTTCTGAACACTTTTCCTCCTTGAAGTCAAGACTCAGAGAGTGTTAATAACGGGTCAGGGCTGGATTCAGTGTGGTGTGGGGTTATTTATCTTCTCTGGAGACAGATCTATCGTCCCTCCTTTAAATGAGCATGTTAAGGTTGTGTTTTTTCTTAGTCTTACTTCATAAGACCTATTTAAGTGTATGTCCTGAAGACCAAGAAAGAAAATGGAAAAGGAAAATAAATCCTGGTTGTTTTTACCTCTTTTTATTCTTTGAGTCTGCGGCCACCAGCCTACAGCTCCTTGATTTTTACATTATTTAAAATGGAAAATACATTATTTGGGGGCAGAATAGCAGGGGATATCCCAGATATACTCTGCCTATGATTATAACCTTCAGAAAACATGTTACAAAATTAGAGTCTGTTCCCCACCCCCCTTGATTCCCTGCTGGCTTGCTCTGTCTCAGAGGCAATTGCTACTAATAGCATCTTTTCCAGACCTGCCCAGATTCATTTGAGCACGCATATTTACGTTGTTCTTCATCAATTGTAGCCTATTATACGTAATGCACTGCAAGTCCTTTTTTTACTTAATAATATGTTTGAGAGTCTTTCAATAACTGAGACGATTTAATTTGTGTAGCCATTGCTACATTAAAGGATATTTATGTGGGTCCTAGATTTTCTATTACAGATAATGAACATCCTTATAATGCTCCCAGGGACATATATCCTAACGCTGCTGCATGATATTGTTCAAGAAGGGGAATTTGGGGGTCAAAGTACTTTTAAATTTTCAATTTGGTTTCCTTCTCCCAAAAGTGGTACTTAAGAGTTTCATCAGTGCTCTCTGAGAAGGCTAATTCCTCCCCTCTCATCAGCTAAGGGGAAGGTTATTATTATTATTATTTTTGCTTTTCAAATGTTGATTCTTTTCACTCTTGGAGAGAATAAATGTATTCAGATAAGTGATCAGAAGAAAGATGGCCTTTAAGGAGCAATAAGGAAACGGAAATTGGCCCAGTGAGGAAGGAGCATGTTGCCTACCTCAATTCTGTCTCCTACACCTGGCTCCTGCTTGTAGGTGTGGGGAATGACATGAAGTCCAGCTCTGTCTTCAAAGGGGAAAAGGCGACATCAGAGGCCAGGTGGCTGTGACCGGCAAGGTGTGCAGTCAGGGACGGGCTGAGCACCTCCTAAGGAACTGAGTGCGATCAGGAGGGTGCGGGGTGGCAGGGACAGGTGCAAAGTGGCCAGAAGGCTGCGAGCACCCACTGTGTTTCTGCCCTTGTGGACAAAGAGGTGAGGAGGACATTGGATTGGCAGCTGTGTTGCAGAATGGCGAGTGGGACTAGGGGGTGTGCATGGGCCATACATCCCCTTGCTGGGGTGCAGAAGAGCTGCTTCATCTGGCCTCTGGCGGCCCTGCGTGGAGTCTGGCCTTTCTCTCATGGCAGGGGATGGAGACAGACTGGTGGAACTCTGCCTGCCAGAGGCTTCATTTTGTCATATATGATATCAAATACGAAAATGATGTATTTTACATAGTGCAGTGTAAATGCGCCAGCTTGACTGACTGGATGACGGTTTCGAGGAGTTGTCCCATCCACAGGATACCTTCCAAGACCCCAGTGGATGCCAGCAACCCAAAAGAGTCCCAACTCTGTGTCCGCCATGTTTTCACCCCTCCACATACAGCTGTGATCAAGCTGAATTTACACAGCAGACGCAGACACAGGTTAACAACAATGACTAATGATAAGGTGGAGGGTTGTAACAATATACTGCAATCAAAGGTCATTAAGGCTTGTGAGGTGTTTGTTTCTAGAAGGTTCTGTTCAACATTTCAGACCGTAACTGACCCCAGTAACAGGAATTGGAAAGCACACTTCAGAAAAAGGGAGACAACTATACCATTAAAATTTCTGCAAAGAAATTCTAAATACAAAATGCACAAGAACCATGGAAAATTAGTTTAGGCTCATGAATATGGCAATAACAGATGCTTATACAACTTTTACTATATGACAGATTTGTGTTTATTAATCCTCTGATACTCAGTATAGGTTTGTAGGAAAACTGAGGCACAGCATGGTCAAGTAACTTTTTTTTTTTTTTTTTTTGAGACATGGTCTTTCTGTAGTTCAGGCTGGCCCTGAGCTCAGACTCAAACTCACATCACAGCAATTCTCCTGCCTCTGCCTCCCGAGTGCTGGGATTATAGGCGTGAGCCACCACACCCGGCACTGTGGTATGTGGTACTGGTTGCTGCTGGACGTGAGTCTCCATGCCCAGTATTGTATGTGGTTACGGAGGATCAAACCAGGTCCTTGTGCTGTAAGACAGGCGCTGGAACCACTGAGCTAAATCCCCAGCCCTCAAGTAACTACTTAAAATCAACCATTTTATTTTATATACATCACAATGGGGACTTAACCCAGAAAGTTTGTCCAGAGCTTTTCAACAAACAAACAAAAAGCCACCTGAGATTATTACATATTACTTGGAGAATATGAAGTAAGAAGAAACCACGAACACTTAAAAAGTGAGTGCTGCCGGGGTTGAGGGGAGGATCTGCTGGGAAGATGCAGTGAGGATTCGGCTATGCTGTGTTCCGTGGGTCTTGTTGTAAGACTTACAGACAGAGGTGATTCCTCTGCCCCTACTCTGTCTCTGTGTTGAATAAATTCTGAACAAATATTCATGTCCCACACATGCGAGAGACAAATGCTGGATCAAAACCTTCTGTGCTTCTCCCAGAGTGCGAGACTGAAGATAAGGGACTCAACGCTTTGGAAGGAGCAGTTATTCATGATCCCCAGGAAACAGATGTCCTACTGTGCCTTATCCTTCTTCCTGGACAAATCTTATTTGGAAATCTGATTTCCCACTGAAAAGTGAAGACGAAATCTAAGGACCTTTTGTTAGGGATTTCAAACAATAGAATCCAGACCAATGTGTCTTAAATAAATAAGGTTTATTTTTCCATTTAGTAAATCAGTTTAGAAGAAAGCAGTAGCTACTGTAAAATCAGTGGGTTAGGTTTTTCTTTTTCCTCATGGTGCAAAGAAGGCTGCTGCATCCCCAGCTATTTGGTTCAAGTTTTGATGTCAAGGAATAAAGAATATTCTATAACTCCAAACCAAGTCAGCTTCCTTTGAAGAACTTTCTAGAAAACCCCATTCAACATTTCCACTTGTATGTTAGGATCACCCCATCCAAATGTTTTTTTTTTTTTTTTTTTAAGTTGGCAAATTTCCTCTGCCAATGTGTGAAGGTTTTGTTAGCGAGGGGGAAAGGAGAAATGAATTTTGAATATTTATTAGTAGTTTCTGCCACGGCCCTCCACAACCTTTCTTTTCTCTTCTGTCTCAGTGATGCAGAATAAAATAGTTAATTGAACCTCACTTTTGTTTCTTGTTAATTGTTCTCATAAAATGTCCTTCTCATTTTCAGTGCAATTCTTTCAATTGAGAATGTCCAGAAAAAAAAAAAAAAAAAAAAAAAAAAAAAAAAAAAAAAAAAAAAAAAAAAAAAAAAAAAAAAAAAAAAAAAAAAAAAAAAAAAAAAAAAAAAAAAAAAAAAGAAGAAGAAGAAAAAAAAGAAATAAAGACAAAGAAACCTGGAAAATCCTGAGTAACAGAATATTTCCTAAATCATAGCAGAAAGAGAAAAATGGATTTTTCTAAAAAAAAAAATAAATGTTTGGGGAAGACCTTGCACCCTTTTTAATTTGCCATAGTTTTGAGATATTAAAAGCCACTTTCAACCCAAAAGTACTAGAAGGTTTTCAGTCAGGCTGATGTAGGAAGGAGCCATTGAGAAGAGGTTGATTTCTCCTCTGTAGTGTCTTTCTGTTTTGTAAATACCACAGAACTTGAGCACTTGCTTTTCCTTTGCTGGTTTATTTATTTATTCATCCTAGGGTCCCTTCAGTAGCTGGGCAGCTGGGTTATAGAAATGCCAATTATGAATTCCTCATGGATCTAACTACTGCATTTTCCATAAAACTAAATTTTTTTTTTCTTTAGTAAGTCAAGCCCACTAAATTTTTAAACAAACTTTAGACAAAGAGCTCAATAATATCTTCTGGGATGTTGTGTTATGGGAGTCAGGAAATTCTTTTCTTGCATAAAAAAAATCATAATTTTGCATCAAAAGTTATGTAGGACAAGAGATAATAGAAACTTTAGCCAAATGTGTAACTGATATAACCACTCTCAACTAAGCCTTGTGAAGCACTTTACAGTATACTGAGAATATCTTTGTGTGATCTCATGTGGTTTTTGTTTGTTTGTTTGAGACAAGGTCTCACTGTAGCCCAAACTGGCCTTGAGCTCAGTAATCATCCTGCCTCAGCCTCCTGCCCAGCTATGATCTCATATGTCCTAGGAGTTATCAAAGTGTGCAAGCTTTTGAGTGGCTGTTTTGGCCACAGAGCAAGGCCCACAGAAATTAATTTCTGCTTTTCCTGTGACCTCCCTGCCTCCACCCTAATAATCTGTTAAAATTACTAATGATCTTTTCATCATGTATGTAAGGTGAGCTTCTTCTAAAGGCAACCTGCGATTTCCTTTACAAGCTCTTCTCAGCAAAGTGGTACTAAAAATGTGTACTTCCCTGTTCAGTACCAACTACTCACTCAGTGATATATATTGCACTAAGTACTTGGGACTGTTAATCCTGATATATCAACTTCATTGGGTTAGGAAATACCTAGGAGATTAGGAAGTCTCCTAATATTCCCCTAGGGGTGTCTGGATGGATCATGGAGGTGAGCACTTGGTCCCCTCCCTTCCTGTTCCCCTGCTCTGCAACCTGGCTGCTGTGAGGTGAGTGGCTTTGCTCTGTCCATCCTTCAGTGACAATGTTCCTGCTTTGGAGCCAGCTACCCATGGACTGAACTCCTCGAATCATGAACCAAATTGAGCCCCACAGCTTTTAAGCTGTCTCAGCAACAGGAGAGTAACGGACGCAGCATTTTAAAAGCTTAGTTGCACTTGGAATGATTTGTTTAGTGTCACCTGGTCAGACGACATCACATTTTACAGCCAGAGAAGCGGAGGACCAGAGGGACCAGGGTGAAGAGTGGAAAGCAGAGCTCATCGATGTGTCCCAGCTGCAAGTCTCCTGCTGTGCAGGTGTCCGAGAGCAGAAGCACGGATGTGTGGGGAGACTCAGAGTCCTGGAGCTCAGAAGTCAAACTGACAAAAACCACAGATGGGCATCAGAGCTGGCAGCAGCTGCAGTGCCGCTTTGCTGTCAGATACTCCACAGAAAGTTTTGGGATGAGGTTGCCGGGATTTGAGAGCAATGGGAAAAATGGCAATGTTTATGAGTATTGACTTGGTTTAGCTCAAAAGGCACAGAGTCCATGGATGTGAATAATGAAGGCGAGGCAGTTACTGTAATTCTAGGATCACTGAGAGACATTACATCGCTATTTAATGACCAGAAAGAGAAAAGAATCAAAATGGGGGAAAATAAACTTCAGCGGGTAACCAATATCAATATAAGTCACAACAAATGAATCCCTCGCTTTGAATTGGTGGTATTTTAACTCTATCAGACATGAAAAGCCACAGATGTGGGGTTTCATTAATATGGAATTAGCCATATTTTTAAAAAAATAGTGATTTTTTTTGAGTGCTGCAAATTGAAAATTTTAAAGAAATTAGTTTTCAGGCACAAAACACGTTATTTGCACAGTTTCTTGGTTTGACTATAAATGGGCCTATTTTGTTTATATTAAGAGATTTCTGTGCTCTTTTGTTTGGAGAAGATGAATCGCACTGATTTTTTATTTTGTTATTGACAGAGGCCGGGAATGACACAGTGGGAGCGGTGGGTGTGGATGTGCCCTGCCCCGGCAAAGCCCCCCCGACCATGAGGATCTTGTACTTGGCAGCTTTCTCTGTTCAGAATCATTAAAAAGAGGGCAGTCACTTTGTACTATACTTTTATTTTGCAAACAAAGGAAGATGCATGGAAAAGCCCTGTGTCTTGACTAAGTCACCCAATTGTCAGAGGAAGAGCCCACCAGAGCAAACCCTCTGTGTCTCTCAGGGGGACCTGTGTCCCGAGGATGGCCTGTAGTGGTAGTGTCCTGTCACAGAAGCCTGCAGCCTGCACTTATACTCTGCTGCCCTGTTCCCTGTCCTCCAGTTGTCTGACTTATTTTAAATCTATGACTCTCAGTTGCTCCTGTTCACCAGAGGGCCTTTGTACAGACAGTGGCACTGCTGCTTTTTTCTCTTTTTGCTGTTTAGAACTACATCCCTCAGCTCTTGGCCTCAGTGGCCAAGAGCAGGTTAGATTTCTTTTTCCCATTTTGTGGTTTTGTTTTGGTCCTTCTTTCCACAGTACTTTCCCTTGCCATGAGAGTTCTATGACCCAGCCTGAGCCGGTGGGGTACACATTTGTAACCCCCAGAACTCTAAGAGGCTAAGGCAGGAGCATTACAAGTTTGAGCCCAGTCCAGGTAACTTATTGACTTGGGGTGGCCCTGTCTCAGAATGAAAAGTGAAAAGATCTGGGACTGTAGCTCAGGGCAAAGGTTCAGAGACCAGGAGCAGCTGCAGTGCACCCTGGGAGAAGGCAGAGTCTTTGCAGGATGACATGTGGCTTTTGTGGGAAGGTGGCAGGTGGCAGGTGGCAGAGAGGGTCTGGGACCAGGAGGGACCCTGGAGTGCAGCCTATGGAGCCGGGCTGTGTTGGGCAGCTCGGGGCCTCACCAGATGCCTTGCTCATTTCCTTTATCTCTCACATCATCCAAATCAAAGGCCACGGGTGCCACAGACCCACACTTCAAGTATGTTTGGCCACCAAGGTGACCCTGCTTAGGTGGCCTGTCATGTGTGGTGGGGACACTGGGCCACATTAACTCAAGATAGGAACACACCGTTCTCTATGGTCACCTTGGGGTCCAGCTGTGGAGCTCTTGGCCCCAGGGGACGAACAAATATGTGAAGTTGGACTCTGGACGATGTCAGCCATGCCTCTCTGCACATTCTGGGGACACGCGGGGGAAGTCTGTTCTCTCCCATATGTGGAGAGTCCATTTCCAGGTCCTCTCTTATCTTCCCACCCTGGCCTGGAGCACCCTCTGGAGGTGAACTCGTCCAGCACCTCTGCCATTCACCCAGCTATTTGGAACCAAAACCAAGAAAAGGAAAACTGGTTAGGGAAAGATCTGCTTTTGGCAAAACTTCCCCTCATGGGGGGATGGATAAATAAAATAATGTTTAATAATTTATGTAGGCTGCTTGCAAAAAATAAAACAAAAAAAACCCGAAAACACCCCACCCCAATAGCACAGGAAATGGGATGCGAGGACACTGGAGAGAAGGCGGAGGTGACACTGTGTCCCTTGGCGCGGTGGATAATTCTGAAGTAAATTGGAAAAACCAGCCTTGCTCTCAGCTGTTGCGTGGTGACAGGATGGCACAGGGATGCGTGCTCTTTCTCCGTGGGAGCTGCTGCTGTGGTGACTCCTGCCAAGGACATGGTCCTCAGATCCCAGGGCACATGTGCCACCAACCCTGTCCCGTGTGCATGTTCAGGCTCCAGTCTGGCCCCTGGAGTTTCTTTCCTCTGTCTGTCCATCTGTCTGTCTCTCTCCCAGACTGGGGATTGAAACCAAAAACTGAGCTGCTTCCTCATCCCTTTTATAATTTTACTTAAAAAAAATTTGAGACAAGGTCTCCTAAATTGCCCAGACTGGGCTTCAACTTGCAGTCCTCCTGCCTCAGCCTCCTAGAGTGCTGAGTGTATAGCCAACACGTCTGGCTTAAAACAATTTGGACCCCTGCTGGAGAGGCTGACAGGCTATTGGCAGAGGGCTTGGAAGCCCCGTATCTCAGTGTCCCCACCTCCTGAGTCGACGCTATGACATGGTCCTGAGCACTGGTGGGAAAGACACAGTGTCACACTTCACAATTCTGTGCTGTGAAGACACTTGCCTTCAAGTCCGCCACCCAGGGCTCATGGGAGATGCTGACCTGGGTCCAACCTAGGAGTGGGTGTTGTCATCTGAGGTCTCTTTTATAAGTGGGGAACTAGATTGTGACTTTTAAACAACATACCTCATTCTCTGAATAGTCCTGAGGGTTCCCAATGTCGTAGTCTAGGGCCTCTGCTGGCCCTGGCTCATCCTCCAGCCCCCACCGACAGGGTGACTGGCTGGCACAAAAGCCCCGAGGGGCAGGAGCAGGGATCCGCTTGGGATCAGCGGTGGGAGGGGGGCTTTAGTGTGACTGCGGGTGTCCACTTGGCCCCACTCTCAGTGACAGTGGAAACGCCCCCTGGACTCCCTGAGCAGCCAGGTGACTCCCTCATGAAGCTGTGCGGGGTGGGGAGGGCCCACTCGGCAGCTGGAGTCACAGAGCCCAGAGTGGACCCTCGCTGAGGCCCCAGCTCTCACCAGAGCAGCCACAGAGTAGCAACTGTGTGGCTTTCAGAGCCCCACCCGGAGGGTCTGGTGTCTCAGCAGTGGCAGGACACCTGCCAAGCCCTCTCTGAAAACTCATGGTCTGCGACCCTTCTGAGTCCCTGGACACTTCACTGTGCTGCCCTGTCACCATAATGACAGGCATCCCTGTCAGGAGATGACAGAGCCCTGTAGGCGTGGCCTTCCCTCCAGGGGCCTTATGGACTTCTGGGGACACAGCTCTGCCATAGAAGCATCGTGTGTGATGCTGATTCCTCACTGACCCTTGCTCCAGCACCCTGTACCAGAGATGCGGAGCTGGGACTCCAGGCCTGAGGACTGGACGACTGAGCCCTGGGCAGCTCCTCGGACTCAGTCCATCTCCCGTGGAAGCGGAGAAGGTGTGGATATGTGTCGCCCACAGCCAGGACAACAGGCCTCCTGACGGGGCTGTGCGGTCCCATGTACCAGCCATGGCCACGCCTGGAGAATAGACGGAAGGGTCTACCAGAGAGGGTGAACTGGACTCAGGCTCCTCTTGCCCAGTTCCCAGGATGGGTCCTAATGAGTGGTCTCTCTTTTTCACTCCCCTCACCTACAGCGACAGAAACTCTTTACCTTCCAAAGCAGCTGGAGCTGACATTGGACATACCGCAGAAATCTGCTCTGGTCAGATTTATCCTCTGGCTCGAGTCTGGCCTGCAGAATCACCCAGGAGCCTGACCCGCCTGTCTGGGCCGTCAGGGGCTCTGTAGGCTTCTCTGGCATTGTCTCGCCTGCTGCAGCAGAAACAGTGCAGGTCTCCCTGCCACTGCTGGTGTGGTGGGGTCATGAGAACCTTTCTCCTGGCTCCCCTTGTCCTGAGCCTCCACATCTCCTGGGTGCAGTGGGACATGGTGCTGTGGGCCCCTTGTGGCTGCCCCTTGACCTGAGTGATAGCCTTGGTCAGTGGGGCTGCAGCTCGCAGGAAGGACCTGTGTCGCGTGTCACTGGTAGGCATACCCTGAGTGTCAGCACGGTCCCTGTGGGCTTCTGTTAGACTCATCCTGCAGGTGCTGCAGGGCTGAGTAAAGCTGCTGGATTTCCCTATTTCATTTCTATCGCTTGCCATGGACGGCAGTGAGTGCTTAGCAAATGTTTAGCTGTAAACCCTTGGCACATTCAGGACGGGCCAAAAACGACACTTAAAAAATCCGGAGGACTCATGAGGACTCTGCTGTAGCTGAACACCGGTGGTTATGCTCGCCGCGTCACCCTTGCTGTTTCTGTCCCTGTCTCACTCGTGTATCTCTGTCTGTCTGTCTGTCTGTCTCATCTTCTTTTAGAGTTCAGCCCTCCATTCCTCTCAGAGCTGCTCTCCCTTCCCGGGCCCCTTTGTCGACTCTTGATCATTTACATCAAGTTGACATTCGCAGAGTTTACTCAGGGGTCTGTAATTGTATTCTTTCTCTGGTTCTGCATTACCAACCATGAAAATGGAATCTTATCATCCCTGACCAATTTTTAATGTACAAAATGATTTGGCTGAGGTTCAAAGGGAGGCACAATTGAAATCAGGTGAATGATACATGTAGTTTTTTCAGTCCCTTCGTGCTTAGATTTGATTTTTTTCTGCTATAGCATAGAAGGAGTAGATTATTTTTGCAAGTTATATAAGTGCCCTTGTGGGCTGGGCAGGTATGAATCTATAGACATCTGTGAGCACAAATACATATATGCATTCGTGTTTGCTGATACCGCCATCCCTGCATCTCACATGTGCGCACCTATTTAGACATAAGCAAACAAATATAATTATATTGTTTGCAATTTTATTGATGGCAATCAAATTTGCAATGATCCTTAAAATGTATTCAAAACACCCGAAGAGCTGGAGCAGCCCTGCAGCTAGTGCCCGGGATTAATGGCTGGAATATTCAAATGAAGCCTGGCACCCCTTTGTTAATTCAGGAAGGGACCCTGGGGAGGCAGTGGGGCTCTGGGCCCAGCTGGAATCACTTAAGTCTCCGATAAACTTACATGCCAGCCCTTGACGTCCTCTCACAAATGTTCCTGGAGGAGACCGGAAACTAATGGTCTGCCACATATAGAAGTGATTGTCGAGAAATCTCTAGGACAAGCATTTCTTTGCTCCAAACCCAAACCTGTATACTGGCTCAGACAGGCGAACCATCTCTCCCCTCCCAGGTCCTGGTGACAGGCTTTCCTGAAGGGACAGAAAAGTGACCAACTTAGGGCCAGGCCTGGGAAAGGTAGCAGTAGTGCTGTACTTTTGCTGGCTCATGAATTGAACTTGTGGTTCCTGTTTTTCTAAGTAGAAAACAGGACACAGCTTGTGGTATGGTGGTGTGAGGATTTGAACCTCTATCAAGCTATTCCAAGCTCAGCCTGTAATGCTAACACTTTAGCTCCCATCTTCTTTCTCTTGGGGACTGTCTTGGAGACATCTGATGTCGGAGTCCACAAAGAATAAGGCCAAGTGTCTCAGGATTCCTTGGCAAGCAGTGAGAGTGTTGGTTAGTCTCCTGTTACTCTAACAAAATCCCTGAGATAATTCACTTAAAGAGAAAAGGTTGATTTGCACTCACAGTAGAAACTTGGAAACATTCTATTGTTCTATAATAAGAGATTAACAAATATTATACAAATATCAAAACTGTCATATACTGCTAGGTATAACATGATATGCTTGTAATTCCAGAACTTGAGAGGCTAAGGGAGGAGGATTGCTGGGAGTTCAAGGCCAGCCTGAACTACATAGTAAGACCCTGTCTCAAAAGACAAAACAAAAGAACCAAACCAATCTATAGCAATGAGTATATGGGGCCAAACATGAGGCTACGTAGGGCATGTTAAAAGTCAACTATTGTACCCAGAGGAAGTCAATGATCAGACCAGTGTCATCACAGACCGGGACTCTGGTTGTGCCCAGGACTTTGTCAACCTCAGTCTGATTGATTATTTTCCTTAACATGAAAACACAGGTGTAAACGTTTCTTATCAGGTTTGTGGCTGGAACAAAGTGGGGAGAAAATGCTGATGTATTAGTTGCCAATTCCAGCTTGAAATAATAATCCCGATGCTTGGTGTTTTGAGTCTGTATTACTGAGGTGAATCCGATGTTTCCCCAAAGCTCCTGAAATACGTACCCAAATCCCAACCACCTCTGCAATATTACCAGAAACTCGCAATTTTCTGTAGGACAGGAACTATGAATAATGGCAGTCATTATTTACCAAGTAGCTTTCATATGCCAGGCACTTAATCATCTGCCAGTGTCTTTGATTCAGCCACTGCTCCCTGGCATTTGGAGGGTAGATCGTCTAGTCTAGTTTGGAACCAGGCGCCCAGGCCTGAGGCTCAGGCTTCTCCCCCGCAGGATACAACCTACCAAGTCCAGCTTCATTTCCTGCCTGTACCCTGGAGGTTTCCCTGGGCCAGAGGACATACAGTGGGGAGAGGGAGGGACTGAGAACTCGGAGTGGTCTTGAAATATGTCCTAGCATCTGGCCAAGTAGTTACTATCTGAGCTACAGCCCACGGTGGTGGCAGCCACAGTTATAGTTGCTCCCTCTGTGACCTGCAGGCCCTGCTCTTCTTCTGGGCCCAAAGCTCCAGTGTGACTTGGTCTCCACAGTGAGCTTAGTGACCAGTAGCCTTTTTGACCTACTCTTCTCAGGGCTTTGAGGTGTGGTTTGTGGTAATGGATGGATTAACAGGCCTTTTGTTCAGGAAAGACAGTTCTGTCCCATGTCTAAAGGGAGACAGAGATTGAACTGCAGGAGGTTCCAGCCATTGGTGTGAAAGTGTGGAAGCCCAGCTCAGCGTTTCAGGAGGCGCTGCGGTCACCACTGTCCTGGGCACGTGTTAGTCTTGGCCTATACAGAGCCTGCTTTCTGTGCCGACTTGTGTGTTTCTACCCATCTCCCACGCAGATCCGCGTGCACACACGTGTGCTTGTAGATTTGGCTGTGCTTCTGACGAATACCAGGCAAGTGTGACAATCACTTAATGAGATAGATTCTCTGCATGCTTAGTGAAGGTGTTTCATTAGTTCCTCTGGAAATCAATTCTGGAAAACTAAGTAGAAGGGAGAAAACTGTGCTTTTGTTTTCATCGACATAAGCACTACAAGAGACTTTTTGTGCTTACATAAGATTATGTTAATTTAGATTTTTGATATACTGCTGTGATGGTATAATTCTACTCAGAAACCTTTAGTACTGTCAGTACGAAGTCCTTCCGTTATTTATTTTTGGAGCTCCACCCGCCCCCATAGTTTATACTCAAACTCTGTGTGTCTGGCTTCGTGGCCCTTATCTCCTATTGCTCAAGTGCGCTGGGTACTTCCTGTCCCTCCCACCTAAGCATCTCCACCTGGCTCTTCTGCTACAAATGCACGGTGCCCTCTGATAAGAGTCAGCCCTGTCCCTTGCTGATGACCATCTTAAACATCACTGGATTTGAGTCAGTCCCCTGTTAGTTATTGTCATATAGGGGAGGTGATCAATTCTTTTAGAACCTCTGTTTTCTGAGCTAGAAGATGGAGGAGCAGGTCCACCCTACAGAGTCGACCAGATGCCTGTGTGAAAATATACACAAAGTGCTTAGTGAAGTGTCTAGTACATAGAGAGTGCTCCATGTGGGTTATTTAACTCTCTCTTGTGTTAGCAGCAGGTTCAGGCCAAGTCCTAAGGAGCAGGTGCGGCGCAGCCTCCCATCTGCAGTTCTGCTTCCTCAAAGATAGGGAAGAATGGAGGGTTCCCTGGAGGGGAGGAGGGTTCCCTGGTACCAGGACATCTGTAACTTCTGCTTGCAGCCCTCTGGCTGGATGGCAGGCTCCTGGCCACACCTCTGCCAGGAACAGCTGAGGACCGCAGGTTAGATGTGTGCAGGGGAAGCAGCCAGGAACTGGCATGGCACGGAAATCTCTTGTACTTCCTGTAGGTCTGGCATCAGAGAGTGGCTTCTCTGAGCTGGATCCTGTGCTTGGGTTCCCACGGCTGCAGCCAGGGCGTCTCAGGGCAGGCTCCACTCGGGGCCCTGGCTGCTTTCTGGCCTCAGTGGGAACTTCACTCAGCCCCTTGGAGCTTCCCAAGCCCTTTGCTGGAGCCATGCCCTTCATCACACCCTGGGGATCATCTGCATGTGACCCTGCTAGGCTCAGTGGAGTTAGCATTATCATGGGAGAGACACCATTGTCTTTGCCGCAATCTGACAGTTTGAAGCCAGGATAAAGGGGTCAGTTCTGGGCTCCTGAGTGGCCATGAGGAGAAGAGTGCCTTTGCACTAGACTGGCGATCCATGGCAAAGGAGCCATGATGTGGTGTCACTGCTGTCAGGTTGGCATATACAATGGTGAACCCGGTGGTAGGATTTGAGCTATGACACAGAACCACATGGAGGGCCTTCTTGGAGACAGTGGAGAGGATCTGGGTCCTTCCATCCCTGCTTTCAAATGACTTCTGGTTAAGATTTTGCTGGAGAGCTGGGCTCAGCAGTAGAGCACACTTGTGTAGCAAGTGCAAGGCTCTGGGCTTGATCTGCAGCACTTAAAAAAGAAAACAACGTGCTTGGAGAAGAATGCCCACCATGAAGGCAAGGTTGAGAAACATCAGACAAGGTTATCTGAAGTCCTTGTCTCTCAGTGACCGGGTGGGACCGGGTCTGGGCTGGGAGGTCCTTTCTGCAGATGTTGAGGCTCTGTGGGAAGCAGGAATGGCAAGAGAATGCCAGCTCCAAAATAGGCTGGTTCTAACTCCTGCTTCTGGGAGCTTCTGTCTCAGTGGCAGAGCCCCTCAGGAGCTGCATGTCTGAGAGAAGTTCTGATCTGTGCAGAAGAGGAGAGCGCTGAACTAGCCGCAGGCGACCGAGGTCCCTTCTGGACCCTCACAAACGAGTGCATTATCTGCCTCAGTTTTCTCATCTCTAAAATCAGGGAAGCACTGGCTGCTTCCTGGCCCTTAGTGCCATGTACACAACAGTCACACCTGGCTGGTGACATCTCTGGGAGACACTTCTTTTCTCTGTCTGGAAGAACATTGACATAAGCTTGACTGGTTTAGTCCTTCATTGGGAGCAGGTAGGGACATAGGACAGGCACCATCCCGGGCTCCCAAGCCACCCTGAGGACATAGTTCCAGGTTCACTATGAGTCTGGGCATGGGTGAATACAATTCTGCTGTTACCAGAAAATTTGGGCTTGGTTTCCACTCAAATTTCAGTTCCACCGCTGACCAGCTGTGCCACATCAGACATGCTCTTTGGCTTCTTTAAGCTTCAGTTTCCTGACTGGTAAAATAGAGACAAACCTGGAGCACGCTGTTGAGGAATATAAGGCTAACAGTAAATAAAAACAAAGGGGATAACTGTACCTTCCATCATTCCTTAGGCAGGTCATGCGTCGGAGTTTGAAGTCTACGTCTTATTTGCTTTATATGTTCACTCTAGTGACAGCCCTCTAAAGTGTTGGAGGGATGGTTCTTGGAATGGGCTCTGCTCATAGGAGATGGCCAATAAATGATCATTCATTCATTCATGTTTGCATGCATTCTGCATCTCTCTCTCTCTCTCCCTTTTTTTTTTGGAGACAGCGTGTTGCTTTTGTAGTGCAGGCTGGCCCTGAGCTCAGCTTTGAATTCACAGCAATCCTCCTTCTCTGCCTCCCGAGTGCTGTGATTACAGGTGTGAGCCACCACACCAGGCACTGTGGTAGGTGATTCTGATTGCTGGTGGGTGTGAGTCTCCAGGCCGGGCACTGTTGTATGTGGTTACTGAGGATCGAACCCGGGCTCTCACACTTGCAAGTACAGGTGCCAGAATCACTGAGCTAAATCCTCAGCCCTTCACATCTCTTTTGAGTGCTTACTATGCGTCGTACATGGTGCTAAGTCAGCAATGGTGAACCTTTTAGGGCTTTCACTGACATGAACAATCTACTGTGGCACATGTGCCATAGGTTTGTCACCACTGGTTTCCCAGAAGCACAAAGTCTTTGGCTTTTCTGAGTGCAAAGAAGAAGAATGGTCACCAAACAGTTTGTTATAATGAATGAATCACAGCTGGCAGCTGTGAGGCTGTGGAGAGATGAGATCTGACTTCCGAGTAGGGGACCCAGGCTGACCTTCTGGGAGACGTGGCATGATCTGGTCCAGGAAGGATGGCAGAACTGGGCAGAAAGATAAGTGGGAAGCACGTTTCAAGGAGAAGGGCTGTAGAGGCTGAGCCTGTGGACAAGAGAGCCAAGGACAGCTGTGGAGGCTGCGGAGGGAACTTCCGGTGGGAGCAGAGGTGTGTCGCAGGGTCAGCATGTCTCACGTGTGAGGCTGAGCATGGGATTTATTTTGTAAGTGAGTGGACAGTGGCCTAAATTGGGACATCAGACCAGCCAACAGCTGTGCTTGGAGCATTGGCTGTTGCTCACGTTCTGCGTGACCTTGGAGGGGGAGTCACCTATCTTTAATGAATGTATTTTTAGTTCACTCAACACTGAATAACTGCTGCTACATTGCAGCATCTCCATGGATGTCCTCACTGAGTATGGATCCGATCAGAGTGAGCTTGTGTCGGGAGCATTCAGAACCTACTCCGCTGACTGTTTTGAAATATGTAGTAGTTGTTGTCAACACAGTTATGCTACTAACTCGTGTAGCCTTCTGAGTCTCAGGTTCCTCAATGCTGATCTGGGGCACCAACGCCCAGCTCATGGGGAGCTGGGCTGGATGTGGATGGTGCATGTAAACACAAAGACATGTGTAATGGTGAAGCCCTTTATAGGAAACGTTCCTGGCCACTGGGTGGAAGGCTGAGCCAGAGGTCCCTTCTGTCCTGAAATCCCGTGTTGAGGAAGTGCTGGCAGGGCTGACCCAGGCCTGTGAGGACAAGAGGAGTTGAGTTGGACAGTTGGACTCCAGAGCAGATCCAGATCCTGAGGCCACGTATTATTCTTAACACCATAAAGTGTCTTACAGAAAAAGAGAGAATATTTGTAAGTATTTAGAGAAAAAAAACCTGGAAAGTTTCAAGTAGCTTTGTTTAATTAATTCAACCAACCAAGTGAGCGACCACTTTTCTTGTTTCTTTTTTCTTCTTCCTGCCAGCGCTCCTTGGTCCTTCTTTCTCATGCCATTGGCATCACATGAGATACAGATCTGGATCTTTGCAGCGCAGGTGGAATTGGAGTGAAGGTCCTTCCTCACACAGCATATTTCTTGGGCGTGAGTGCTCTGGAGAAGAGAGAGCACATGGTTACCTCCTCATCTGGCCTGTGGTGCATTAATTCCAGGGGCTCTTAGCCACATCAGGCCCCGGCTTTGTCCTTGCATTACTCCTGTCCTCAGCAGGACCCCTTCCGTGTGGGACGGTGTCAACATTGGTGTAGTTGACTTTGCAAATCTTTTTGGCAGCTGGGCTTGTCCTTGCTTTTGGCTGACATGGTGAATACTAGCAAGGAGGGATCCTGCTGACAGACGGACAGCTGTATTTCCTCGTGCAATGGCCCACGGATGGGCTGCATCGGTTCTGGAGTGTTATGTATAAGCATGATGCCACCCAGTCCTGAACCTTGTTTAATTGAAAATGGCAAATAAGCACTGCCCAGCCAGAGAGCCTGTGCCTGGCGGCTATTGGACTCATTAAAGGGAAAAATGACCAACCTCCTGCCGGCCCACGCAGGCCTCTGCCTGAGTAATGTGGGACTCTGCACTTGGAGCCGCATTAATTTTTTATCATTCCTTAGTAATTAACATTGTATTTCTGCTGATAAACCCCATCAATATGGTGATTTGATTAGCAAAACATAAAACTACTCATTAAACTCCAATTATGTCGCACAGGTATAATTTGATTTTGATTGGTTGGAAAAATGCTGTCGTGTTGTCTCTTCTTTCCTCCATCCTGCTTTAAGGCCTCCAGCTAAATACTGCGTTTCCGGTGCTGGTGGAGGTGCGGCTGGCCTAGTGTGCCCTTCCTTCATGTTTCTGAAGAACTTGGGGCATTTGGGTAGCATAGCGGGGATGCTTCTGAGGAATTCTGACAGTCTATCACTTATCGACCCCTTTCCTGCTCTTGGTAGGAGCCTTTTGGCAATGTAGTAACTTAGGGAGATTTGGTTTCAAAACAAAAAAAATGAAATGATCGTAACTCAGTGCAAAGGCCCTGGGTTCAATCTCTGGTACTGAAAAAAGAGGAAAGGGCCCAACAAAGAAAATTAAGAATGCTTTCTGTGCTTGGCAAACAGCAGTGCATCCTTGAGGGCAGAGGAAAAGGGAGCTGGGACCGCGAGCAGCATTCTGTGACTTGGTTTGTGTCTATGTCTTTGGGGAGAAGTGCCCACACACAACCTTTCCCTGGGAAGGGTGGTGGATGAGCCCCTATTGGGCTACGTGAGCCAGAAGACAGTGGCATCTGGAATGGCTGTCCACAGGCCCCGGAGGAAGGCCTGGCCTGGTGCTCTCAGAGCTAGGTGAGAAGAGCGCTATTTCCAGGTGCCTGTTTCCCTTGCTGCCCCAGTCTGACCCCGGTTCCGCTGCAGTGACATTCTCAGTGGACCCTGGTGAAGAGCAGCCTGTGTCTGGCCTGACCTGCTGCTTTCGCCTCTTTCTGCCCAGCACTGAGTGCTGCTGGACTGTGCATTGTTGCTGCTTGCTGGTTCATGTTCCCCAGGTGAAGAGGAGCTCCCCATGGTGTGATGGTCTGGCCTGTTATCGCATCTGCTGCACCAGCACAGCGCTGGCACTGAGTAGGTGCTCAGTATATGCTGTGGAGCAAGTTGGTGACATGAAGAAGCAGGAGCCTCTGATGATGCACTCAGTCCTGATGGCCGGCGCCCTTTTTGTACAGCTGCCAATGTCTGAGAAAAAAGAACTGCTGAGCCGAGAACTGAGGAAGGCGAGAGTCTGGGGGGAGGGGCAGGTATGGGCCAGGAGGACCTGGCCACAGGAAGGGCCTGGGCAGGGCCTGGGAGCAGGCTGGAGCTTTCCAGGAACAGGAATGAGCATAGTGCAGTGAAGAGCAGCTGGACCCAGACACCAAGTCAGGGCTTCTTTGTGGGTGGAGGGCTGGCTGGGATCCACTAGCAGGGTGCACCCTAGGCTGGGCAGCACCTGCCTCCCTCTCCCTACCCTGGGCTTGCTTAGGCCTATGGAGCTGGAGCTTCTGTGTTGTCCCCAGTACCCATGGGCAGCTTCTTCCAGGTCTCTGGTGGTGTTATTGGCAAGGTCCTCTTGGGTGGCCCTCGTACCCAACATCTCCAAGCTTCTCTGGGGACCACAGTCCAGTGAGAGCCACCTTGTTCCCCAAGATAGCATGGGCACTGCATGTGCTACATCTGGCAGCCCTGGTGTGAGATTTCCTTCTTTTGAATTGTCTCTTCTGCCTCTTCCTGCAAAACATATACTTTTTCCCCCCCTTTCCTGAGGACTGAGTTCAGGACCTTGTGCTTACTAGTCAGGTATGGTGTCTCTGAGTTAAATCTCCAACCCCAAACATCTAGTTTGATGACAGGCCCAGCTCCAGTACCTCCTTCCTGTCGAGTCTTTCAATGGGCCATGCTGTCCAACCAGGGACAGCCAGACCACTCCATGAGCTCTGCAGCATCTGTCCCACAGCCCTGTGCCTCCAAATGTACCTGTGCCACAGTCTGCCTATCAGGCTTGCATCTTCTCTGCAAGCTCTTGGGGTGCAGAGCCATGCCTTCTCTGTCTCTGACCTGCAGTGCCTGTCATGGAGAAAGCAGACAGGAAGTGAACAGTGAACAGACAGGAAGTGAACAGAGTACCAAGAGGAAGAGGGTCACACAACCCTTGACAGGTCACAGGGCCTTCGAGATGGAGCAGGAGCTACTCACCTGGTTCAGTGACATGGGAGGAATAAAGAGCAAACAAGAAAACCAGCACCGAGTCACTGGCTGCTCTGCACACTGTCGCGGGCGGATTCTCCCCAGGTGGAAGTCTGGCTTGCCTGCTCTAACTGGTCAGTGCTGCTGTAGATGCGATGGGTAGCTATGGGGTTTTGGCCAGGCCAGTGCTTTCTCCTCTTTTATCTTGCCTTATTGGAGAATTACACCCCATCTCAAGCTCCCGCCCTCTGCAGTCTACAAGTAAAGAACTTGATCTTCCAAGGGTAATGGAGGCGTCTTGTCTGCTTACATATAGACACTGGCTTAGAGATTTGCTCTCCCAGTGATTTGTCATCGGGAACTTATTCCTTCTGGGCAGAGCCCCCAAGTGTGTGTAGTGGTGGAACTCTAACGCCTCTCTGGTGACTCTTCACTGGTTTGATCTTGCCCTGCTGTGTTTTCCTCAGAAAGGTAAGAATGTGGGCATTTCCCTCTGGGTGTCACACCCAGCCCTGTCTAGAATGATGTCTACCTTAGAAAGTTGACCCATTAGGAATGCAGCTGGGGAGGAGCCATGAAAAAGCAAAAAGGATGTAATGGAGAAATTCAAAATTTTTATGTGAACATATTATAGCTGACAGAATATCATTTCCCACTATCAGGTGCCAACTCGAGGAAGCATTGGTGAAGTCTCTTTTTACCCCTCCACATTTCTTCTCTTAGGAGCCTCTATCCTCTGATTTTCAGCCTCAGCCTACTCAACAAAGGCAAGGCTGGGTCTGACCTTCCCAGATCTCAGAGAAGACTTGTGGAGACTGGATGGTCCAGATCAAAACCAAACCCAGAGATTTCATGAGGCAGGAATGGAGGGAACGGGTTCCGAGGCAGAGGCTCTAGACTCTCCCCGGCTAGGCTGGGACACGATGTGAGGGGAGGGTCTCTCAGGGCTGCTCTTTGGCCTTATTGGCCCAGGGAAACCGTATTTTCTCATTTGCTGACTCATTTACCACCTACCCACCCACCCATCCATGCACTCCTCATCTTTTCATCCATATTCCATGGTAAAATTTGGATCAACCATTTCAGGAATGAGCTGAAAAATTCTACTCCTGGGTTCTCATTTAACTGAAAATGACTTTAAAATATGAGAACGCCAGACTGTGTGTTCACAGCGTCTGAAGAAACAGCTATATTAACTGTTTTTCAGTTTGTGAATAAAGAATGAAAAATAAGACAGTGGATGTGCTTTGGAAGCGAATTAGGACACAATTTTTACCTGTCAGGTTCACACAGCTACATAGTATTGGTCAGGGTATGGGCAAGAGGCCCTCACTGACACTGCTCCAGGGGATAGTGACTTGCTTTCACCTTCCAGGGGACAGTCCTATTATACCTATCAGTGTTTTATATGGACACGTTCACTGATCCAGATATCCTATTATTAGTAATTTTCTTCAAGATGTATTTCAGAATTAAACCGAGAAATGGATAAAAAGGTGTTTATTGCAGCCTGGTGTATGAGAATATAATCCTTAAAACAACCCGAATGACTATAAACGGGGGACTGGTTTTCTAAATGACGGTGCGTTCACTCAGTACGAGCTCTACAGAGGTTAAAAATGAGGCAGGTGTGGATATGATATGGGAAGAGTGCTCACATTTGTTTTTATGTTTGGACTTGAAACAAACAAAAACAAAACCCAGGAAAGACTCTAATTTTCTATTGGGGGAGGAGTGGAATCATCGAACTAACTGTGGTCTAGCCTTGCAACAGTCTACTATGAAGGAACTGAAGTTATTTGTCATGGCTTGAATGTTTGCATCTCCTCAGAATTCGTATTTGGAAACTCTACCCCTGACTCGTGTAATTTTAGGAAGTTGGGATCTGAGGGTAGAAGTCTCAAGAATGAGCTTTGGGGCCTCATAAGAATCAGAGAGCTCATTGTCCCTCAGCCAGAAAAGGCCTCAAATGGATCAGGGAGGCAGGGTGCTCTGGATACCAAGTCACTGGCCGCCTTGGGAAACAGACTTCTCAGAACTGGGCTTCTAGCCTTCAGACAGCGAGAGACAATCCGGGTTCTGCTGCCCTTTGTCAGAGCCAATTGACAAGCTAAGACAATATCCTCCATCCATCTGCACCCATCTGGATAAGTTACTATGCATATCCTTATCGAGAAAAGCAAATTCTAGGAAGGTATTGTGAATGTCAATCTATTTACACAATAGCAGACACATAGGACACATGGATATTGTTTCTGGATATAGAACCCTGCAGTACAATTACAAAAATGTACCTAAGACTCATCCACACTTGAAACTTCAGCTGGAGGGAGGGGTCAGGAGGAGACTTGGCTTTCTGGTGAGAATCTTTTCCTTTTCCTCTGCCTTCTCTCCTTCCCTTCTCTTTCTTTCTTCTTGGATCTGAGGCAAACAAAACCAGGCAGAGATATCTTAAATCTGGGTGTTACATACATAGATAGATATTATTTTCTGTATGTTTGAAGATTTTTGCAGAAAGCCAAATGCATTATGTTTCCTTCTGAGTAAGCATATGTTGGTGTAGCTGCTGGTGTCCGTGTAAAGCATTTTGTTTTCTTGGTGAGATACACACAGAACTGTTGGCAAAGTATAGTTTTAGGGAGATGAGAAAAGTCAGGTTTGGGGGAGGAGAAGGGGGAGAGATTGGCATTCCACTTAACTCCTCCCTGGATTATGTGGGCATTTTAAGATATGTGTACCACTTTCCCATCCTCCCCTTTATTTTCCCCTGTATCCATACCTGACAGAGAATATCTGCATGTGGGGACTCGAAGCCATTTTTCTGCATTTTAAGTTTCTCTCCTCTGTAAATGGGAAGGGGGCCAAGGGGAGAGAGATGGAGGGAGGAAGGGGACACAAAACAGCTGAGATGCATTGTGTACATCTGCCACTGCCCATAGTGATTGCAACCATCACGGACTGCAGACGTGTGCTAAAAAAAGTCTAAAAATGGGAAAAAACAGCCTAATCAGACCTGGTCAGTGTTGTTCGATGTCATACTGACTGGAGCCTTCCAGGACGTTAATAAGTCACTGACAGTTTAATACACTGACTCTCGGCAAAGACCTGTGCTGACATGAGGGGGGCTCCATTTACTTGCGAGTGGCTTGTGTATGCTGAAGGTCAGACAGATGCTTTGTCCCTCCCATTTGAGGGGACACTGAGGGAGGTGGGGCTGAGAGGCCAGAGTGATCACTCTAAGATGATGCTGTGTGTCGTCATGGTGCCTGTGAAGAGATGGCTGGAGTGAGGGGGCCACCTGTGGTTTCCAGTCTCAGGTTCGGGGCTGTCTTGGCTGCAATGCCTGCCTGACTCTGCTCCCCAGCCCTGAGCCCTGAGTGGCACAGCTACAATTACCGACACTTCAGAGCAGAGCTCCGGGATGAACAGCTTCCAGTCCTGCAGAAGAGGTGGCTGCCTTGAGCCCTTAAGCTTGAAAGGACATGTGCTCCTCCCTGGCCCCTGCACCTTCCAGACCAGCTCACTCAGGAGGTGGGTGAAGTCTGGCTGACAGCTCTTTACCTGACGATGCCAGAGGATAGTGTGACAAACTCCTGAGGGGTCCCGAGAGCAGTTGCTTCTGAGAGCTTCACCACGGAAAGTGCCGAGGACCAGATACTTAACTGTAACATCTTTCATTTTAATAATAGCCTTTATGTACTACAATAAGAAGCATCAAAGTCCATTAAATATAATGGGCTGATCCTTGCAGGGATGGAGAAAGCGATGAGTCATTCTTGGGAGGTAGTGTGGCACTTCCAGGCTCTTAACTCTTGACGGTAGCTTCTTGGTGGTGGCGTTTACGAGGAGACCACTCAGCCTACCTGCTTTGTGTGTGGAGTTGGGAAGGAATGTGGGAGTTGGCAGGGAGAGGTCAAGGTCACAGCTGGGAGCCCTGTGAAGGAGAAGGTGGGGACACGGCAGATGGGCAGCTGATTGGGGGGGGCAGAGAACATGCTCTGAACCGCACCATCCCATGCTCTCAGGATGCTTAAAGGGCTGCCCAGGATCCCACACCTGTAATCCCAGCACTCTGGGAAACTGAGGCAGGAGGATTGAAAGGCCCAGCTTGGGCAATGTAGTGACTCATCAGGATTTTGTCTCAAAGGAAGAAATTAAAAATGGCTAATGATATTGCGGTGGGTTTAATCCGCTGTACACATGCACACTCACAGAGCTGCCTGGGGCAGAGGCCTAGGGGACACGGCAGAAGCTCAGTTTTGGGCTGCAGTCACCCTTCCTCCCTCCAGGGCTCCTTACATACCCTCCCCCCATCACTGCCGGGGGACTTGGGCATGTGTAAGCCACATGCTGCCTGCTCTGTCCAGGCCGGGCCATCTCTCCCTGTCCGCAGGCTCCACTGTCTGGACTCACTTCTTCCTCCCAAGCACAGGCACTGTCCCGCGCCCTGCCCCGAGACCCAGACCTGCCTGCAGACAGCAGAGACCATGCTGTCTCCTCCCTCACGGGCCACCCTTGTCCTCAAGTTCCTTGATGGTGTCCTGACCCCCACAGGGCTAGAGGAGGTGACCCTGCCTGACCTCGATTCCCTTGTGCCCCCTGGGATTTAGGGGTCTGCTCTTGGCACTCACAGCAAGATGCTCCAGGAAGAAAAGGGAAGATGTGTTGGAGGGCGGAGGGGATGCCGTGTGGGAGAGGATGCCAGGGCCCACAGGGTGGCTGAGGAAGGGACAGGGCGGGGTGGGGTGCGGACAGGCCCGCAGCCACAGCCGACCCCCTCCCTCCTGGCTTTGTGCAGCTCAGCATACAGAGGCCGAGTTGTCAGGTGGAAACCAGTTCCAGCTTGCGCAGAGTGGAGCGTGACTCCCTGTCCCCCAGCGTCTCCCCACCCTGGGCTCACTGTGGACACCCAGAATGGGGTGGCTCAGTACTACAGGACATGGCCATGTCCCAGCTGTGCTCAGGGACTCCAGCCAACACCAGGGAGTGTCTACACTGGTGACCCCGCTGTGGCCCTTGGGGGGAGAAACCCCTTGGGAGGTATGGAGAATGAAGTTGCCCTTTTCGGGGGTAATGGCCAATGAGTTTGAGGTGCTCAAGCCAGAAAGTCTGGACAGGCCCTGAGTGTCCAGCCGGGAGACCTCAGGACAAATTTGAATCTGTGAGGTTGAGTCGCCCTCAGGTCAAGACAGCCCTGCTGCCTCCCCTCCTGTGAGTGTGCGTTGGTGCACGTGTGCCTCTGTGTGTGTGTGTGTGTGTGTGTGTGTGTGTGCGCACAATCATATGGAGGGAGGGACAGCTGAGGTATTCTCTTACTCTTGTCCTTGAAGTGAATTTTAAAAACATTAACAAACTTTATTATCCAGTGGTCCAGATTTTGATTTACAAACTAACCAGAAAGTAAAGTTTCCCTACAGCTCCTCTGTCCCCTGCATGATTTTACATGTGTCAGAGGAACATTTGACGTGGGAACAAAGCCACATGTCCCCATAAGAGACAGCTCTTTGCTGTGGGCCACCAAGGGGAGGACTCCTGGCCATGTTCACGCTTCCCGAGCTTTCACTGGGCTTGAGCGAGAGCCCACTGACTGCATCAGCGGAGCAGATTCACTCCCGTGCTGGTTCAGCTCATCCCACAAGTGCACACAGCTTGGACTTTGTGCCTCCCTGTGGACGAGCTCGAGGCCCATATGGACAGGTGAGCGGATCTGTCCTGGCCCTCACTTCCCTCAAAGGTGAGCTATGATTGCCGTGCGCAGGAAGCATCAGGCTCAGCGTCCAGTGCAGCATGGCGGCCTGAGGAAAGAGCTCATCCCAGGCCAGGCAGTGAATCCGGCGAGACCAGTTCAAGAGACACTAAGGAGGTGGGAGGTGTGGTGTGTGGGCTTCCTGGTTGTTGGGATGTTTGGGACGTGGCAGAGGGGACATCCTGAGACAGGATCTCAGGGGAGTGGATGGAAACTTCTCAGAGCACAGGGTCTCAGGGGTGCAGGCTGTGGGGGCTGTGTCACAGGCAGCTGGCACATGGTTGGGGGGAGGCCAGCAGGGGGTCTGTGTTGACCAGAGGGACAGCAGAGGAGGGAGGGGGATGCTGAGGTACCCCACAGATAAGAGACAGGAGGTGAGGGGTATGAAGAGCCAGCCACTGGGCCTGCTGGCGGGGCAGTGACCGCAGAGGAGCCGGCAGGAGAGGATGACAGGCTCTCCTGGGCATAGCTTGCCCCCAGAAGAGCTCAGGGGAGGCTGAGACAGCACAGTGGGGACCCCCAGGTCCCAACCTTGCCAAGAAAGAGCACAGTTCCCCAGCTCAGCCCTCAGCAGCATCTGGCATGGTGCCGGGGGGCAGATTCACAGCGTGTCCTCCAGGGGCACGTCTCCCACAGCCAGCCCAGGGCTGCCTTCTTGTCCCTGGCTGCAAAGGGAGGACATTGGAAATCGGAAGGAATATTTATTGGAATGACAGCACTAGAATCTACTTAACTGTAGGGTTATGTTTACTTTGAAAGTAGTTTGTTTAAATCTGATTCTACCTTCACTCCCCAGAACTCTGAGAGCAGATCTATACAAGTTCCTGTGGAGCCTCTGGACATTGCTGGTGTCATCTAGCGTGTTCACAGGTGTGCAGAGCCAGCTGTACGTCTGCTCACAGAGGCTGGAGCTGGCACTTTGGGACACTTCACCTGTGGATGGGTTGACTGCCCGGTTCCTGGCACAGATGCTATTTTTTTTTTTTTTTGAGACAGGGTCTTACTTTGTAGTTCAGGCTGGTCCTGAACTCAACAATCCTCCTGCCTCTGCCTCCCAAGTGCTCGGATTATTGGTGTGAGCCACTATGCTTGGCATTGTGGTAGGTTGTACTGATTACTGGTGGGCATGAGTCATCAAACCTGGTATTGCTGTATGTGGTTACTGGGGATCGAACTCAGGACCCTGGCACAGGAGCTTTGTGGAGACTGGCTGTTTTTGTGCAACCGCTGTCCAGAGAATGCCTGTTACCAGCACCAGGCAGTGGGTGTGCAGCAGTCACGGGGGATGGGAGCACCCATGGTGAAGGAGCTGAGCAGGCTCAGCCTGCAGATTGCTTCCCTCTTTTTCGGGGGGGGGGAATCTCCCCATACCCAGTACCCGCTCTCTTCTAGAAGTGGTTTCAAAGCTTCCTTTGGGACCTGTTTGGGGCCATGCTGGCTCTGTGCTGGCTTTGTCCCTTGGGCAGTGGTGGGATGGCCTCGTCTTCCTTCTGGGCTTCTACTAGGTCCTCAGAAGGGCTCAGTCTCCAGTCTGGACAAAGCTGCCAGGACGAGGTTCCCAGGTGTATTCCGCGGGCCATGCTGGTCTTCTGATACGAGCGTACCTAGCCTCACCCAGCCCTGAATGTCCGCATGTCAGTTCGTGGGGCAGAGAAGCTCCGGGTGGATTTCTATGTAGAGGACGCACAGGATGAGCTCGGGGAGTGCAGACAGCCAGGCTGGAGGCTCAGAGACAGAGAGGGGACCATCTCCTCATCTGCAGCTTTGTGTCTGAGCTTGTCTGTGTGGGGGCTTACCACGTGGTTCCAAGGCCAGGCTGCTGCCTCTCCTGCTCCCAGTAGAGGAGACTGGGGCTCAGGAACCCTGCTTGCTGTCAGTGTCACCCACTGCTCAGAAAACCAACGTGGGTTTTGCTGAGCACCTATTTTCTGCATCACAAGTGCTTCAGACCAACAGGGATAGAAGAAAAGTCATGGGTCCTGACAGTGGGAAGCTCTTTACTCAGGCTGTCAGGCAAGGCTGGGTCTGAGAGAACTGGGGACAGGCTGCAGTGCCAGCTGTGGGACCACCCAGGAGAAGAATGAAGCACAGAGACCACATTTGTGCCTTTAAACCTATGAGGAGACAAAGAACACTGTAGGACTCCATATGTACTTTCCAAAAGAACCAGTGAGTGATGGGAGACTCGAGGCAGCCAGGATGTGCTCTGACTCCCACACCCCTGGGCCTCTGAACCCAGGAATTTCTAATCCAAGTTGCTGACTTCCTTCACCGAGCCAAGTAGGAAGCAGATCTTGGGGAGTTCTGTTGGATGAGGTTGTGTGTCCCTGAGAAGGCAGCCGGGCAGGTAGGGACCATCACTTCTCAGCTGCTGTCCAAGAACCTGCCTGGGGTTTCCCAGATCTTTGTCTCTGCCATGGAGTATGACAGCTGATCCTGCATCTGGCCAGGTCCTCGATGGCTGTCACCTAGGCCTGTCAGGGAAAGGGCAGACACAGCCCGAGGGCACTGTCTGCAGGAGCTGCCTGCTCTTCTGTCCACAGAAGTGGCCACGGCCCCTCGCACTGTGCCCAGGCTGGAGACAATGCAGGTGGACCCCAGTGGCTTGAGATCTGTGTTGGCTTGTCACCTGAGTGACAAGAGAAGGAAAGTATGAACCGGCAAAACAAAAACTGCCA